>JAOXOA010000015.1:3248041-3258757 GCA_028566315.1 Rudbeckia hirta
TCTTGTCTTTTTCAGCACAGTCACTGATGTCTATTACAGTGTCAATCTCGTCCAACCATCTCATGGTGTCAACTGCTCCTTTGTTTCCATAGAAATCAGTTGGTTTGCAGGAAACAAAGTACTTGTAGTTGCATGCTTTCTTGGACTTTGGTGCTTCAAAGTTTCCAGCCTTCTTTTCCTTTGTAGAAGAACGAGTAATGCTTTCATACGTCTTGGATTGAGGAGACATATGAGTTCTTGATGGATGATTAGAATGAGTATGAGAACGCGGATGAGTCGATCGAGAAGATCCAGTCGATCTATGATGATTAGACCTCGAGTTTTCAGGTATGTTTAGAGTGGCTTTAAGTTCAGTCATAGCTTTCTGGACTTCCGCCGCTATTAACTCTTGAACATTTGGGTGATTCTCCCCAGAAATTTCATTTCCCTCGTTTCCTTGAGGAATGTTAGCCATTTCAGCCTGAAATTAATCAAGGGTTTAGATTAGAATCGTTATCGTTTGGAACAATTAACATTGATCCTATTCTCTATAGAATATAATTAACTTAGGATTCTAAAATAAGATGTAAAATTCAAAATTTCATTTCAAATTCAACGGAATTCTGTTATTTTCTAGGGTTTAAAAGAAATAAATCTTCATTCCTGGTACTCCGTTAGATAAGTTGTTTAGTTCCTTCAAACCCTACCTGCCCACGTGCAATTCTTTTCTTGCTTAAAAGAAACTTTGATTTTTATACATCTTATTATATTATATCTCATATGAAAACTTTGATTTTTATACATCTTATTATATTATATCTCATATGATATCTCAATTACTCTCTAAATGCGTAACGAGCTGGTGCTTCGGGGATTCCGTTGGTTAAGGCTATGGATGGCATCAAGGAAGTTGTACTCTTGGGTCAAGAATAGGGTGAATTGTAACTGCTTCTCATGAGACGATTGGTGTATGTTTAGTCTCGGTTGTATGTTGTATTCTTCACCCGCTAGCTGACTCTTTATATATATAAAGGTGTTTCGATGTAAAAAAGCAAACATAAATTGGTGTTACGATACAAATTGGTAATCAAGCTAAGATCAATTAAAAAAGTAGAAGAAAGCCAGAGAAGCAGTTACATTCAAATCATCGATAGATTCGCATTACATTCATACCCTGTTTAAGTAAACGACCTAATTACAATTAACTAGAGACACCTCAAACTATGAAACAATTATAATATAACCCCCAACTATTTGACACGTAACAACACTTTCTCCTCCAAAAGATTTTGTCCTCAAGAATCCAAATATTCACAAGTTCCTCATGAGTCGGTGATATCAACAGTTTTGACCTTGAATTAAATTGGAAGCAGATGCAGTTATTTATTGTTTGATGAAGAACACAACGATAAGTTGAACCCATTGCTAGCCCGGTTCTCATTCAAAACTGCCGATTTGAGTAGGCATTCTCATTCCCAAGTGTGTTGTCTGCTCATGAATGTGGGTTGTTTTACTCTGTTTAGTCACGTTACTGCGCAAGAAAATATAATAGCATTAAAAGAGAAACATGACAACTTCAAAGAAAAGACATGACAAAACCAACTTGCGAAAGTCGTTAATCTCACTTCCCAAACCATATGTTGGTTGACTATTTTCACAACATAAAGTGCAAAAACTTTCCATGAATACATGTTGATTTACTAATCCTATGAACATTTGTTCCATAAAAAACAAGCAGCATGAAAAGTGGTCTTCTTGCTTTTTTGTCACATTCCATCTTGTAATTTCTTTAGTCATAGCAACATTCATCCCAATAAACAACTGGTGGTAAGTATCTTGCCTCAACATTACAAAGCAATATGTCCCTATCATAATGAGAAGACAGATGGTTTTCATTTGTGTGATTACTTTCTCTCTCTAGCTTCTCTCTCTAAGATTCTCTCTAGAACCGGCCTATGCAAAATCCCCTAATTCTACCCCAAAATCGTTGATTTTCTTGGCCATTGTTACTAATTTCCGATCAAATGAAACCTTCATCCGGTGGGGAACCCCCACCGGCCCCTAATCCTGATCCATCGTCTCCCCCAGTGACCTCTTCGCCCCCCTCATGTCGCCCTAGTTCCAGGTCGTCCTCTGCAGGCTCGAAATTGAAGGATTCCAGGGATGCGGCTGCTATCAAATCAACTTCGGGAGTCCATAAACATCCCAAATCCGACAAGGGAAGGTCACCACTCGCAAATCTGGTGCTCCAAGATCTGCTGCAATCACCAGATATCGCTAATGTCCAAGGAAAAAGTGAACAGGTTTTGGCGGTAAAATCTCCCGCCAACAGTGATAGGGCGGTGCTCTCGCCGGAAAATCTCCCATCGGAACCAGGTCATTTCCCTAACCAAACACCTACTCCGATAGCTTCTGTTGTGCAATCTACTATGGATGTGTCCTCCCCCCTCCCGATTTCGAACTGTGATCCTACACCCCCAGCTACGTTTGATGAAGCTGTTCTCCATATGAACATGATTCAGACTGGTATCCCTTCTAATCCGTCCAAATCCCCGTGCACCTTGAATCATTCTCCTGTCGATGTCACAACCCCAGTTAAACTCTCAAATTTGGATGGGGAAGACGAACCCTCTGATGTCCAGATGTGGGAGACAGAGGGTGATGACTCTGATGAGGAACTCCCTCCCACTTTTGATCCTTCACAGTCCCTTTTCCAACCGAGAGAGACATTTGCCTTACCGTTTGACAACACTCCGGCAAGACAGGAACCTGCTCCTCTGCAAAAACCTGCTGTCACTAATCAGATTGGTATAATACCCCCTTCCAGTCAAGAGAAATCAAAAACTGAAGGGGCTCAGCCGAATCAATCTCAGACTAATGCTTGGCATTCCACAGGCCGCACATACCTGTCTATTGCAGAACGTATAAAACAAAGTCAAGCTGGAAATCGGGTTCGTATCGCCTATTTCCCCCCTGTAACTACTGCAGAAGGTAAGAAACGTGTGGTAATTGCTCAGGAGGACATAGTTAAGGCTTCAAAGGCCTATTCTCTGCACCTCTATGGGTATTTTCTGGGCACGTCCATGGATTACAATCGTGTGAACTACTGTCTCAAGAGAGACTGGCGAACATTTGATATCGCTGAAATAACCAAAAGCCCAGCAGGATACTATTATTTCAAATTTAATAGCGAGCAAGGGATGCAATCAGTTCTTGAAGGTGGTCCGTGGTTTGTGAACAACGTTCCGTTGTTTGTGAAGAAGTGGGAGCCAGACCAGTGTCTTGAACGTGCTGAACCATCTGTTATTCCCCTTTGGGTCACAGCCCACGATGTTCCTCTTGGGCTTTGGACTGATACCGGAATATGCAAAATTATGAGTTTTGTAGGGAACCCGCTTCTTATGGACAAGGTTACTGAAACAAGATGTGCAGAATTTACTGGAAGGTTGGGTTTTGCTCGGATGCTCGTTGATGTGTTAGCATCTTCTAATCTCCCCAATGATGTGGAGGTTGAATTTCCCACTGTGGGTAACCGGCAACCTACCATTGCTACCATTAAGCTATCGTATCATTGGAAACCACCTGTTTGCTCCCATTGTAATGTCTTCGGGCATGCTTTTAAAAGCTGTAAACTCAGACCTCCCACTGCTGAAGAAGAAGTGCAGAAACAGAACCATCAAACAGCCCCAACCATTGTCCAAACTGCTAAGGATACCACGCAACAGGATGAATCTGGGTTCACGGTTGTGGACAGAAGGAGTAAAGGGAGGAAACGTAATGCTGCAGGGAAAACCATCCAAACCCCAACCGATCCTGGCCAACACCTTAACCAATCTGCCCATAGACATAGTAATTCTGAGAAAATAAACACCAGTAGTAACCCAGCGATACAGAGAAAAATGAAAGAACTCCAGAGCGAATTTAACCAGTCAGCCCAACAGAAATCCCATAAGCTTCCAGATCAGTTGAACCGCAGTGATCAGACTACTGTCCCTGATCGAAATATCCCAGCCAATCGAAATGTCCAGGTGAAAAGTGGTGGTCAACCTTCCCTAAACCCAGCTACTAAGCCTAAAACTGCCCCCACCCCGAAACCCCTATCTAACCCAAAGCCTCCCAAGAACAGCAGCCGTGGGACAGCTTCAACCAGTGCCACAAACCCCCTCCCTGAACCGGTGTGTCTTGATACCTCAAACAGATTCTATGCCCTGAATGAGGAATCTATTCAACTTCTGATGAAGGGTAAGGATGTGTCTAAGCATGTTGTGGAAGAGGACGGCATGTTCATAGATGCCCAAGAGGCGTTAGTGTCCATGGAAGAGGAAACAGACTTTGATTATGGCATCTCGGATAAGCAAAAACTGGCTATAACGGAAAGGCTCATTAAATTTAGAACGGTTACTGCAGAGCAACAAGATGGGTGGGATCAAGGTGAATGGAACTATTTCCATGACCAATGTCGTATTTTGAAGATTGATGCGGACTTTGTGCTTGAGGATGTGGGTCAGGACTCTTCTGGGAGTGCTAGTCTATTCACCAAGCAACCGAATCAACCTAAGAGAGGCAATCAAGAGGCCCAGGTAAATCCCACTACTAATAATATTTAATGGGTTTAAAAATCATGGCTTGGAATGTTAGGGGGATGTCTAATAAAACCAGTCAAAATTCGGTTAAGGATCACCTTGTCTTGGGTAAGTATAGTGTGTGTGGTATCATTGAGACACATTTGTCTCCGGTCAAAATTTCTAGTGTTTGCAATCGTGTTTTTGGTAACTGGCAGTGGGATTCTAACTCCCAGGTTTGCCAAGGGGGTTGTCGTATTGTCGTTGCCTGGAACCCTGATCACGTTCATGTTATGGTTGTTGACAGACATCCCCAAGCTGTCCACTGTTTTGTTGTCCGTTCGTGTATGCTCATTATCGCATGGTCCCTAGAAGGGCTTGTTGGGATATCCTCCATCTCCACAAGGCGGCTGTTCAGCATCACCCATGGCTCCTACTTGGGGACTTTAATGCCATCATTGATCCTAGTGAACGCTCCTCAGGTGGGTCGGGTGTAACTGATAGTATGGTTGAGGCTAGGGACTGTTTCAATTCCATTGAGGTAAATGACTTGGGTATGTCTGGATTCAAGTTTACTTGGACCCAGTCTCCAGGCAAACCCAATGGCCTATTGAAAAAGCTTGACCGTGCCATGTCTAACATGCAATTCATTCTGGATTTCCCCCTTGTTCATGCGAATTTTCTTCCTTTTCTTAGGTCTGATCATTGCCCTGTTGTTGTGACCATACCTGAAGTGCCAAAACCGAAACCTAAACCTTTCAAGTTTCCTAATTTTTTGGCTTTCAAAAGTGAGTTTATCCCTTGTGTCTCTCGTGTGTGGGATAACCCTGTTGAGGGTTATCCTATGTTCTCGGTTGTCTCGAAACTCAAAGCCCTCAAGAAGGACATTCGTAAGCTCAGCTTCAATCAAGGTAACTTGTTCTCTAAAGTTACTACCCTGAAAAAGGAGCTTGAAGCCATCCAAACTGATGTTGAGAGAGACCCGTTTGATAATGATCTCCGCGAGGAGGAAGGTGTGTATCTTCGTGCATACAATGAAGCGGTGAAAGATGAGGAATTGTATCTCCAGCAATTATCTAAAATTACTTGGCTTAAGGAGGGGGATCAAAACTCTAAATATTTCCACCGTGTTGTCAAATCCAATCAAAACCGTAATCGTATCCACTCTGTTGAAAACCTTGCTGGTGAGGTTTTTTCAGGAGCTCTTATTGCTGACCAGTTTGTTGAGCACTTCAAAAGTGTGCTTGGGTGTTCTCTGCCTGTTGCCCCGATTGTGAACCCCCACTTGCTTTTCTCTCGTACCATCCCCCCTTTTGATGCCCTACATATGACACGAGAGGTGACTTCTGAGGAAATCAAAGAGGCAATGTTTGACATTGATGATAATAAAGCCCCCGGCCCTGATGGTTACTCTGCTAAATTCTTTAAGGCTGCCTGGGGTGTTGTGGGAGAGGAGGTTTGCACTGCTGTTAAGGGCTTTTTCTCGAATGGCCAACTTCTGAAGGAAATTAACTCCACTGTCCTTGCTCTCGTTCCCAAATCTAAGTCCCCTAGGAAAGTGTCTGAGTATAGACCCATCGCCTGTTGTAATGTGATCTACAAATGTATCAGCAAGATTATTACTAACCGTATAAAACCGGTTCTTGATAAAATTGTTGATGAATGTCAGTGTGCGTTTATCCCGGGTCGCCAAATCAGTGACAACATCCTCCTCACCCAGGAACTCATGAGGAATTACCATAGAAATAGAGGTCAGGCTAGATGTGCTTTCAAAGTTGACATCCAGAAAGCCTATGATACTGTGGAGTGGAAATTTCTTAAATTTTGCCTCTACCAATTTGGTTTTCCCCCTCAAATGATTCAATGGATAATGAAATGTGTCACATCCACGTCCTTCTCGGTCTCGGTCAATGGTGACCATCATGGTTTCTTCTGTGGTAAGAGAGGTTTGAGACAGGGGGACCCTATGTCCCCTTATTTGTTCACTCTTGTCATGGAGGTTTTGAACCTGATAATCAAACGTCGGGTTGCTCAAAATAGCTCTTTTAAATATCACAGCAAATGTGAGAAAGTCAAACTCACCCACCTTTGTTTTGCTGATGATCTGTTCCTGTTCAGTCATGGTGATGTTAGCTCTGTCCTCACTCTCATGGAGGCCCTGGACGAGTTCAAAGAGGTGTCGGGATTAGTCCCAAGTATCCCTAAGAGCACGGTGTTCTTTGGAAATATGGACCTTGAGGTCCGGGAGGAAATTTGCAATAACATTCAATTCCAAGTGGGTGAACTTCCTGTTCGGTATCTTGGGGTCCCTCTTATTTCTACCCGCCTTTACCACAAGGACTGCCTCCCCCTCATTGATAAAATGAAATGCAAGATCCTTGACTGGAAAAATAAATCCTTGTCCTTTGCTGGTCGTCTCCAACTTATCAAGTCCGTTTTGCACTCCCTTCAGGTGTATTGGTCCTCTGTTTTTATTCTCCCTGTTTCTGTCTCCAAGGAGATGGAGCGCCTTATGCGCGGTTTTTTGTGGTGTCATGGGGAGTACAAAAATGGCAAAGCTAAAGTTAAATGGAAAGATGTTTGTAAACCCATGCATCAAGGAGGTCTTGGTCTCAAATTGCTGCGTACTTGGAATAATGCTCTTATTGCCAAACACACATGGAATATCATTACCAAAAAAGATTCCCTGTGGGTCAAATGGATCCACGTGTACCGCTTGAATAATTGTAACTTTTGGGAACATGATGGGAAGGGTGACACTTCTTGGGGATGGCAAAAAATCCTTGGTTTGAGAACCCTTTTGAGATCCCATATAATCCACCGTATCGGCAATGGATCCTCCACTTCCGCCTGGTTCGACAACTGGCACAGCTTGGGTCCTTTGTGTGAATTCCTTACCCCCCGGATCATGAATGAGGATCCTCTCTCTAGATCCTCATGTGTCAGTGACCTTGTCCATAATGGTACGTGGGCCTTACCTCCTAGTTGGCAAAGGAGGTTCTCCACCATCTTCAATTCCCCCTGTATCCAAATCCTCCCTCATGAACAGGACAAAGTGTGTTGGAAAACAAATGAGGGTGAGCTTACGGATTTTTCGGTCAGTCGTGTTTGGAATGACATCCAACACTCTGATGCGGTTGTTCCTTGGTCGGATATTGTTTGGTTTAATCAAAACATCCCCCGTCATGCATTCATTTTGTGGTTAGCCCTCAATAATAAACTTCAAACCCATGATATTATTAGTAGGTGGGGTGGGATGGGTACTCTTAGTTGTGTCTTTTGCAGGTCTGTCCCGGATAGCCATGACCACTTATTCTTTGACTGTACATATTCGAAGGTGGTGTGGAATGATTTTCGTGAGTTTGCTCGGTTTGGTCAATGTCCTAGGAGATGGAGCCAACTGATCCCCCACTTATGCAGTATGACCAATTCCAATTCTATTTGGAGTGTTGTGAACCGACTTGTTCTTGGGGCGTGTGTGTACTATATATGGCAGGAAAGAAACCGGAGATATCATGAAAATGTGTCAAGACCACCGGATGAGCTTGTTAAGATAATTAAAAATTCGGTGAAACTCCGGCTCCTTGGGATCCCCCTAACCAGAACGGCTTGTACCCTATCTGTTGTTCACACCTGGGAGTTACATGGTGTTCTTTGGAAAGTTAAAAAGACCAATAATTCCCCTCCCCCCAACCTTCCCTTATGATGCCTTACACTTCTGCCCTTATGTTTATGCCTTATTTGAGAGAGAATCACATTGAGATTGTTATGCTTGGAGTTAGAAATCTAATCACACATCATATGAAGATCCGGGTCAACCATGCTCTTTGGAGCCTCACTACCACAGGTTTGGTTACTCTGGTGGGCAGGGACTGGTTTGGGCTTTTTCAGTCATTTCTCTTTATGTTTGGTGGGGGGGTGGACTGGTTTGGGATATTATGTTTATGTATGTTCGTTCAGATCCTAATCAGATGGACTGTGATGGATTTTGTTCTCAACTGGACTGGTAAGCTTGACGTCAAGACTTTGAAGAACGCTATCCATCATCTGCTCAATGGTTTGATTTGGGTGAACTGGAAGGTTTACAACAGTTGGTGCAATGAAGACAATAGAATGGGGTCTCCTGTCAGTGCTAAAAGGTCTCTATATTCTCCTGGTCGCAATCGGCATCAACATTGCGCTTGGGCATGGAAAGGTCTGTGGAATTGGTTTACTTCTTGCTGGAAAACGGTTGGGCCCACTACCGAGCCCATAAAGAAGTGCAATTTGATCTCTAGTATCCATTGGTGGGCCGGCAGGTTTAATTTTTATAATGGGCTTACTAATCTGTTGATAAATGTGGCCTATTTTTGGTATGGTAGTTTGTTATTGTTTAGCGTGTATAGAATATGTAGGAGCTTTTGTGGGTATATGTGTGTGGGTTGGGGGTACGATACTGTGCACCAAAGTATGTGTCGTATTTGTACCATCCTTTGGGAGCATTACGTTGATAAGTATGTGCCCAAAAGTAGTTTAGCTGATAGTGGTCGTAAAGTTGAAAACCTTAGAATAGGTTGTTTTGTTTCTTATTTTTGGTCCCCGAAGCATGTTTCGGGTGATGACACGGGGGGTATGCCCCCTAAGATGATGTAGTTGTTTTCTGTTTTTTATATACTTTGCCGGGCTATGCCCTTTATCCAAAAAAAAAAAAGACACATGTCCTAATCGTAACGACCGGTATTGACCCGTTACGGTCAAAAAATTGGCCCACCCCCCTGAATTTTCAGGCTGGTCCTACCAAAGTATTGTCCATTACGGCCGTATTTACCCGTTATATCCGTGACAGAGGTGTGTGGATAGATTTTTACAGTGTGTATTTGGTAGGACCCTTAATTAATATAACATGCATTGTACTCATAACCAACAAATAGCGAAGAAACGATACTTACGAAGAACGAGGAAAAGCGTAGGGAAGTTGGCAAGAATATGGAAGAAACCGGCGCCAAAAATACCCGGCCCGATTAGACCAAAAAACTTATTTGATCCCTTTGAAACATAGCTTTGACCAATAGCCATCAAGTATTGATAAACCACAATTAAGAAAAGTGTACCCCAAGTTCCACTTGTGCATGGCAAGAACCCATATTCAGGTTCACAACTCACTGTTGCACTTGCACCCTCAATCTTCCCACAAAACCCTATCAAAATCACCAACAAAACAACCAAACTCCCATTTTTTGTGTGTAATTTCATTTTTCGCATTTTTTTCCGCCAAAATTTGCGAAACCTAGAACCTTAACGTCGAGGGAGATCGGTGAGGCTGAACTGGCTGGACGATTTGACCCGAATGGGATGGTTTTCCCCTTTAACAAAAATGAAGAACACGCGAAAAGCTTTTTTAAACTGTATGGGTGTATAAGGAGGTTTGTTTGATGAATCAATTTATAGAAAACAGTTGATTAATGTGTTGCTTGTTGTAAGATGACAATGGTTGAGTATGATTTTCGATTTTGATAGGAATATTTTGATGACTTTTTGAATCAAATAGGTTGTTTTTATGATACACTAACCCTATACTACGTTAGATTATTTTTGAGAAAATCGAGATTAGTTTGAGTGGGAATATACATCCAACGAGGGTATTAGCATGTGGATGACATGATCAAGTGCGCTATACGTATGATTATTAAATAATCTTTATTCTGTGTTTCTAAGTAATTCCATTATTTCACATCGTTGGCGTAATTAACTCCTACCACTATGAGAATGTTTAGTGCTAGGGACGACATCCTAAAAGTCGTTCCTATTGTCTTGAATCCAAAACTCGTTATCTGTAGAGATCCAGGTCGTTAATTTTAATAAAAACGAAACACACCTAAAACATTTTTGCCATTTTCAATTTTAGAAATAAATGCAGAAAATACGAAAATGAGTATTTACAAACTTAGCAAATTCGATCTCGCGGAAGAAACCTTGTATACATTTTAAAATGCAGAAATAAAACAGAAATAAGTAAATCAAAGCAATAAAATATTTACAAAATATGTACCTGGTATTTTTGCGAGAGCAGATCACTATGGAATCATACCAGTTCGGAAAAACTCTAAGCAAGCTTCCATTTCGAATTTCAAAGCACCCGAGCCCAAGACAATTATCCGTATTGGTTATCCCCTTAAACTCATGCCCAATCCTAGTG
>JAOXOA010000015.1:3877678-3887955 GCA_028566315.1 Rudbeckia hirta
TGTTTTAGACTTCCGCTGTTGAAAAACTCTGTTGCTTTCTGGTTTTAAACCCGACGCGTAACACCCTCCGGTGCTTATCCCGGAGTAAGATGCGGGTGTTACACCAGCCAACGAGGATCATTTCGCACTATCATCCACGAATCCATGCTCCGAAATCCAGTGCGTTCAAAATACAAGCGCTCAATTGCCTAAATCGCTTGTACCTCTTCGATGTCACCGTTCATCGCCCATGCGAAAATACGTATCAAACATTGTTAGGTTTCTTCTCAAGTCCCTCCACTTGGCGTACATCTGATCCGGGGTACGGTTGTTGTGGCCAACGATCCCAGCGAACGCCGCGACAAATGGTGCACGAAACGAAGCAGTACCCGAGACTACTTCTTCTTAAGCGAAGATCCACGCCCATGTAAGCACGGTTTCTTTTTCGTTGGTCCATGGAAGACTCCCCCTCCTTGCCATTTGTGTGAAAGTTTGAGAGAATTTTATAAAGAAAAGAAATGTTTAAAAAAATAAATAAAAAAGCTTCAAAAATTGAATTAAAAATCGTTGCCTCACCAATGTTCCATTAGATCACAGCCGATTACGGTTGGGAAGGCGGCGTTCATCGTGGGGCAACGAACCAGGTGACACCCGTGTGGCTCAGTAGCTCACCCTCTATCCACACCTTAAGACACGAAACCTAATCTAAGATCCAACGGCTGTAATCACGTGCCAACAACTCGTTTTTCCACCAACCACTTATCAAATCACGACCGTTGATTTCTTCACCTTGAAACCTATTTATACCTCTTCATCCCTGCTTATCCTTCCTGTCAAACACCCGATTTGCTCTCCTCTGCTCAAAACAGAGAGATTTTCAGATCGGATCTCAAAACCCTAAATACGACATGGCTCTCGTCGTCGAGAAAACCTCCTCTGGCCGTGAGTACAAAGTCAAGGACATGTCGTTGGCCGATTTTGGCCGTCTCGAGCTCGAATTAGCCGAAGTCGAAATGCCCGGTTTGATGTCTTGCCGGGCCGAATTCGGACCTTCTCAGCCGTTTAAGGGAGCTAGGATCACAGGATCACTTCACATGACGATCCAGACCGGCGTCCTCATCGAAACCTTGACCGCCTTGGGTGCCGAGGTCAGATGGTGTTCCTGCAACATTTTCTCTACACAAGACCACGCTGCTGCCGCGATTGCTCGTGATTCGGCAGCTGTGTTCGCTTGGAAGGGGGAAACTCTTGAGGTAAAGCGATGACATGACCGGATTTCAAAATAAAGATTTTACTCCCTCTTTTTAAAAATTTTGCCTTGTAAAAATGTCGACTATATTGGTTATCAGGAGTACTGGTGGTGCACGGAGCGGGCGCTCGACTGGGGTCCAGGTGGCGGACCGGATCTGATCGTGGACGATGGTGGTGATGCGACGCTGTTGATTCATGAAGGAGTGAAAGCTGAGGAGGAGTTCCAGAAGACGGGTAAACTGCCGGATCCAACTTCCACCGACAACGCTGAGTTCCAGATCGTGCTGTCCATCATCAAGGAAGGGTTGCAAACTGATCCCAACAAGTATCACAAAATGAAGGAGAGATTAGTTGGAGTGTCTGAAGAGACAACAACTGGTGTCAAGAGATTGTATCAGATGCAGGCTAATGGCACCTTGCTATTTCCCGCCATAAATGTCAACGACTCCGTCACCAAAAGCAAGGTATGTCTTGAATCCAGGCAAGATCAAATGAGCTTGAAACAAGTCGAATCGTGCTCTGCTTGTTTACATTTTTAATCTATCAACAACATTCCATAGATCTTACCATTTGTGTATCAATGCTTGCTAATTAGCTTAAACAGTTAAACTTCACTAAGATCTTGTTAATTTCTTTTGTCTGGCAGTTCGATAACCTGTACGGATGCCGCCACTCGCTCCCTGACGGTTTAATGAGAGCCACCGATGTCATGATCGCTGGAAAGGTAGCAGTTGTCTGTGGTTATGGAGATGTTGGTAAAGGTTGCGCTGCTGCAATGAAACAAGCCGGTGCGCGTGTCATCGTCACAGAAATCGACCCTATCTGCGCCCTTCAGGCTCTGATGGAAGGTCTGCAAGTCCTAACCTTAGAAGATGTCCTTTTCGAAGCCGATATCTTTGTGACCACCACCGGTAACAAGGATATCATCATGGTTGATCACATGAAGAAGATGAAGAACAATGCAATCATCTGCAACATTGGCCACTTTGATAATGAAATCGACATGCTCGGTCTGGAAACATACCCTGGTGTGAAGCGAATCACCATCAAGCCCCAAACCGACCGATGGGTGTTCCCTGAAACTAAGAGTGGTGTCATTGTGTTGGCGGAGGGTCGGCTCATGAACTTGGGTTGTGCAACGGGTCACCCAAGTTTTGTGATGTCGTGCTCGTTCACCAACCAAGTGATTGCGCAGCTCGAACTGTGGAACGAGAAGGGGAATGGGAAGTACAAGAACGAAGTGTATGTGTTGCCCAAGCACCTTGATGAGAAAGTCGCTGCACTTCATCTTGGAAAGCTTGGAGCCAGGCTCACTAAGCTCACCAAGGACCAGGCTGATTACATTAGTGTGCCTATTGATGGTCCATACAAGCCTGCTCACTACAGGTATTGATCAATGAGGGAGGATTCAAGGGAACACCGTTTGATTTATAACATTCAAGTTTGAATATTACATCATTAGTTGGATGATGATGATATGAGAGTGTTTTAACCCCTATACATTTATTAATACAAATTTGATGATTCTGTTGAATATCTCAAAATGCTTCAATCTGAAAATTGACATTGAGATGGTAGGATTGACAATAGTGTTGGGTTAATATGATGAATCCTAACTTGAGCTATATATATTCGTGTCAACTGACAAGTGCACCAACCTTGCCCTCGACATAATTAAAACCATGCAACTCAAAGTCTCTAACAAGACATGTTAGCTCATTCTCATTATATATTCTATTGCTCCCGGTCGTAGTAACTTCTCCTGGAAATGAGGACAGCCGTTTGATCATGTTGAGATTAGATCTGGGCCGTATAAACTTGCCACATTAACCGTTTTTTTGGAGGTTACAAACGGTTACCTGCGGTTTTGCTATCCACAATGTTAGGAGTAGTGGGTAGTTTTTTCCTACCACTATGTTAACTTCCTAAAAAGGTGTGTAGTGGGGAAACTACCTGCTTAGGTAAAGCTGTCTATATATATCAGACCATTCAGGATGGAGGTTCCATTTTCTTGCATGTGATAACCTGCAATCAAGAACAGAAAAGTTAGATTAGTAAATTCAAGTTGTGATCGAGGTTGGAAAACTGCATAAATGGAAGGTGGCTTTGACAACGAGTATGTCAATCAGGTTAGAAAGTTTCATTTGGCTTTCAAGTTGGCTAGCCATTCAAGTATTACATGCATGATATTCTTTTTTTTTTGTTTAATGTTCTAAATTTGCAGGATTCTAAACCTGATATTTGGGACATTGAACATGAAAATGGGTATGGTAATGCAGAGAAAAAAGATGAAGCTGTTACACCTACATCTGGATTGGTCAAGGTAAATTTAGAAATTTGGTATATTTGTTTCCAGTCCAAACGGTTTTATACATGTACAAGCAATGGATGGTACCTTATAAATGCTTATGTAATTGTTGTGCTGCAGAGTTCACTTCTGTCGCCATCGATGCCTGCATGTGTTTCACCCAATAAAAACGTTAATATCACGGTGAGAATGTCTAATCAAAACCAAAAAATAAAAGAATAAAACATCATATGGTTCAAAGCAGCGCATACTATGTTTTTTATTTTGTTGCTGTTAACTTTTTTTTAGTCACATTATTAACTTTTTTGTTCAGGGATCAAAGTCAGAAACAGTTGGTAACAATAATGAGGAGTTGATGTTTGCATCTTATAAGGTATTCTCCATGTTTGCTTCATATTATTACATTGAAAATGCACATTAACTTACACATGATGGTCATTGTGATAACAGTTTTTTTATTGTTATAATAAATTTGCAGGATGCAATTGGTCCAATTGAGCCTGACCCTTTAGACGTTGCACATGCTGAGATACTTGAACATGTAAGTGTTGGTTGACACGTTGTGTAATTTGTGACATAATCATTTGTTTGTTTATTCGTATATTGTATTTCGTTGTGTGTAATCGGTTGTTCTTAATGTTTGCCTTCCTTTTTAGAAAAGGAAGCTTGAGAGGCTAGATAAGCGTCTGATTGCACTTAAAGGATGGAAATGGGATGATGTTGTAAACATTTCTAGTGAGAGCTCAACACACGATGTTGGTCAAGATGAAGATGATGATGCTGATGATGCTGACTCCCTTGAATGGTTTGCGAGATCAAAGATTCCACGTGTTGATTTAAAATCAAGAAACCGAGTTGCTCCTGTCCGTTCGTTCTAAGACACTGAAATAAGAGTTTTTTTCATGCTATGTTTTCTACTATGTTGTTGGATGTCTTTTGTTTTTAGTTTTGTCTCTCACTTATGTAACTAATGCTTTCTTAAAAGCTTTTGATGGAGATCTTTATGTTTTATTTAGTTTTACATTTTGGCATTCATGTTCATAATACGTATTTAATTTTGTTATGGTTAAATTAGATAATATGTTTTATTCTTTTACAATGTATTGCTATATAATATATTTTCTGTTAACATTTATATAACATTGATATTGTATGCTTGAAAAGAGCAGCCAAGTAAAGCATTATTCAAATAAGGAACTTTCTAATTTACTAAATATGTAGTTGTTGTTAGATTTTACAAGTTTATAAGCATAGAATTTTTGTCCATATCACAAACAAGTTAACTGTAAATACAGTAGCAGTGTAGAATAACTGAAAAGTTTAAAAAAAATTTAAAAAAATTTAATATAAATATAAAACCAAAAAAGTTAAATTCTTACGTATTAAAAATTGACTGCATTTCCTTAACAGTTGAGTCACTAAAATTTTTATCCCAAAGTGGGTTTTTTGGCAAAAAATAACTTGTCAAAAAAATAATTATAGTCAATATCAATCGCTTAAACTTGTCAAAAAATAACTGTTTTTGGGCGGTTTGTTTGGCGGTTTTTTTTTCTAATTCACTTAAACAAACGTGGGTTAGTGGGTTAGTGGATTAGATAGAATGTGTAAAAACTCCCAATTGTTGCAGTTTTTAGGCGGTTACAACTGAGAATTCAGTTTGTAGATCGTGTGTGATGGTGGTGTGGTTTATAAAAATGCCATTTGTGTTAAAAACTGTATAACAGCTCTTATGAATAAGGTTGTTGGGTAAAACCACCCTTTACAATATTTAGTATAAATACAATGTGCTCCTCTAAAGGTATTATAAAGGTCTTCAACATGTATTATATACTTCTTGATTATTAGAATTAACAAAATCTATATTATACAGCTTATTTATTTAATTACCTATTGAATAATTAAAGAAAGTTAATCAACTTATACTTAGTCTTTAAAATGACCATGTATTTCATTTGATGTAACAAATATAGCATCGATCAGGTGGAACAAAAAAGAGACACAAAATATCCAAGTTTAATTATTTACATATCATAAAAAAAAACCATCCACAGCTGTGCTTCAAGGCACCTGCCCACCACCATCGGAGTCACCGTCGTCGGAGCTCAGCTCAAACTCCTCCCCGGCGACCCCGAGCTCAAACCCGTCATCCCCATCATCACAACCAAACACATCCATGTCATCTTCCATGTCTGACTGCTGCTTTCTTGAAAGTACCCTAACCATCACAAGCTCTTCCAATTCTCTTGCCTTTTCTTCGTCGGCTTCTAGCCTTCCCATCTTGAGCTGGCTCAGTTCTCGTAAGAGTTGAAAGTCGGTTGTTGATTCGAAGAACTCAGGCATATAGTCGTCGGTCGATCCATCAGCCCAGGTAATGACAACCGTCTCATCCCTGTTGTGCCAGTCCCACGCTACCGCCGTCTCCTCCTCGTCCGATGTGTTTGGATACCGTTTCCTTAACAGCTGGAACAACCGGGTAGTGACTGCAGCAACCGACCCGTTTGGAATCCCCATATCCAGCATCTGCTTCAGCACGTGGGGTGTGTTTGAAAACACACCCCTGATGTTGTTGAATGTTTTGACTGTGTTGTTGGTGAACGTCAGCTTGAAAGTTCCGTTGTCATAGGACCAGACGGATAGATCTTCAGTTGTCATTTTCTTTGATATTGTTATGTGGGTATAGGTTTTCAAGTGAAGAGGATGAAGTGGGTGAGAAATATCAGGGTTTTACGCTTAAATAGGGGGTGGTTATGGGGTTTCAAAAATAAAAGAAAATGAAGCGACGTGTATTTAAGACGGTTTTCAATTTTCCCGCGGCAAATCATTAAAGCGTGTTGGAATCTGGATTTGCAACTCATCATTACCCCTACGTGTAGTTATGATATTTTTATCCAAACTAACTTCTATTAAGTTTATTTATTTTATTAGCAGTTACTATCGACCTATAGTATGTCTGATCAACGTTGATAATTTAATTTGTTTGTATATAAATTCCTAAATGAAATCTTTATATAGTATTTCAGTCATTTTCATACAAAGTAAAGTAACGGACATTTTGTTGGATAAATAAGCATTATTATGTCAAGTAAAGGACATTTTGTTGGATAAATAACCATTATTATTGATGGTGTTTCAGTTTAAAAAAAATGCTTTTACACGTTCACTTACAACCTATTTTTCAGTTGCTTGACGGTTACTTCCAGTTGCCATGAATGTAGATCGTGGTTTAGTGGAAGTTTTCATTGGTAAAACTGATTTTATATCTTCCTTTATAACCTACATTTCAATTACATTCCCTAATATTAAATCTTCTATTCTGTATGTAATCTGATCTTGTCTTTCTTACGTTTTTGGTGTTCTGTGTATTTTTATTTTCACATTATTTTAGCTGTTTATTTATAACTTAATCAACTTGTATATGTTATATTGTTGTCAGGAAAGTGTGTTCATGGCAGACAGCATTATTTCTAAACGTAGGAGGAAAACTTATTTTGCTGAATGTGCAGAGACTTCGATTGAAGACATTCCATTTGATGTCCTTTTTTTTGATATACTTGTGCGACTTTCTGCAAGTATGTTGGGCGTATGCAAATCAGTTTGCAAGGAATGGAAGTCTGTTATATCTTCTTCAGGTTTTGCTATAACCCATGCTCATCGTCGTTCAACTCTCTTTGACCAAAAATTTGTTGTTATTGGTGGACAAATTTCATCCGTTTTCCACCTCTCTTTGCCGGTTATTGATGCATTTTGGGGCAGGCGAAATGTACTCCCGTTTCGTTCTTCATTTTATAACGTTCGCATTATATGTTCTTTTGATGGATTGGTTTGTGTTTCTTCTTTAATAACAAGGGAAATGGGTGTATATAACCCACTTACCCAGGCGTACAAACATCTGTCGACTACATCAACCCGTGGGTTCTTTGACAGTCGGTACGATGCGATTGGTATGTATGTGACTTCTTCAAAAGAATACATGGTGATGCATGTAAAGCGAAGACTTGGGGTATTATCCATTTATGTTTACTCCATGAAGCTGGACTCATGGCGAAAACTAGGAATTGAGTTTCGGGGAGATGGTTTTGGGAGTGATTTTGTTTGGGATAATGGAGTTTTTTGCAAGGGCCATCTATATTTTGCAGTTTCTGAATCAAATATGCGCAAGCGTAATATGTTAATTTCTTTCAATGTGGAGACGGAGAATTTTAAGGTTATTACTTACCCAAGGTTTCCCGATCATGTATGTGATGGTAGATTAGTTGTTGTTGAGGATGAGCTTCACATGTTTGTTACATTTGGTTGTCCTGAGTTCTTTCTTCAATTGTGGAAGTTAGAAGGAGAAACTTGGAGAAAGGTGCATGATTTTCCTTGCATCCGTCGGCCTTTCTTTGGACGTACATTTACGTATATCATGACAAGTGGAAACTTCTTTGTTGTGTCAAATGACGGAGACGCTGATGAGATAGATTTGACTGCTATTCATCCAAAGGAAACTTACTATCCTGTGTTCTGCTTTACTGGCCTTCAAGGATGTGTTTACACTGAGACTCTTGTCTCACCTAATGTTTAGTTTTTTTTAAGTCTGTATTATTTTAGTTATTATGTTTTTAGGTGTGTTTTTATTGTAAACTTCTATGCATTATGTGTGGGTTGTTGTGTTTGCAACGGATTTAGTGACTTATGTTTTTTTTATGCCTCAACTTTAAAACATATGCATATATGTTAATAAAATGTGTTACTTACTTTTTTCCAAATCCAGTAATTATATATTCAAACTAATCATATAATACAAGTGAAATACTTTGAAGAAGCAGCTTAAAATAAAAGAATTACCTTAAATAATAAATGACTAATTATTTAACGTAAACCTCTACGCATTATGTGTTGTTTTTTTCTTTTGTAATGAATTTTCTGAGTTTTGTTTTTTTATATGACTCAACTTAAAACCTATGCATATATCATAATAAAAATGTGTTAGTTACTGGTTTTCCAATTCTCTAATTGTTTATACATACTAATTATATAATACAACTGACATGTGTTTAATAATTTGTTAGTTTGAAAGGCATTAATTTATATTATAAAAGACAAATAAGTAAACTGTATTTTCCTTTTATAGTTGACTTATTTGGTAGTTAGAAGATTACCCATTTTGGTCACACCCTATTTTCATGCCATAACCTTTTGTTAGTGGGGTTCATGGAATTTTTTTCAATTAAGGTACACTTAGTGGGGATATTTTCTAAGTGTATGCATCTTCATAACCACCTACACACCTAATTGTAACAAAGCATATATAAGTTTGCAAAAGGTAGTACTTATGTTACTTTTATTAGGAAATGTGTAATAACATTATGGTTGAAGACGTTGCATTACTTACCAATGGTGACGTCTGGTATACGTTTGTTTTTCTTGTGGTCGACTTTGTTTGGCATGATGATTCTTCAAATCAAGTTGTTGTTGTATTTCTCGACAAAAATGTAAGGTTTCACAATCACAGTATGTGTTTCTTTTTTTTGTTGTTTACATTTAATTTTTTTTAAACATTCTTATTTTTCATATAGCGGGAAAAGATTGTGACGTTTGTTCCCAAGGATTTGATGCATCAATATGTTGACTTGCAACGTCGGGAAGTTTTTTTTTCATTGATGCACTTCAAAGTTGAACCGTTATTTCGTCATGAATATCCACGGTATCAAAACTACATTTTAGTTTCAACAGAAAAAAAGATTATGACAAATGAAGAGTCAAAGATTTGCGAACATTATCTTTATTTGCCCAAAGGTGTTAGATTGTTCCCATTGGTTCACAATATTAAAACACTTATGCATGACAGGCGGGGAGCAAAACATATTACTGGTAATCTTTGTGTATGTTATACCTTTTTTTATAAACAAACAAAAAGACTATAATACGGTTATGCAACAACAACTTACAGCTCAATGCCTTCCTTCTGTAGATGTTGTTGGCCGTATTATAGTTGGATGTCGTATTGAAGAACAGCGTACTTTTGAGATATTTCTTCAGGATCATACG
Organism: Rudbeckia hirta; assembly: GCA_028566315.1. NCBI lineage: Eukaryota > Viridiplantae > Streptophyta > Magnoliopsida > Asterales > Asteraceae > Rudbeckia > Rudbeckia hirta. The sequence continues at coordinate 3,887,247 of JAOXOA010000015.1, forward strand.
TAAGTTATTCGTTTTACACTTTATTTTTTTACTATACTACAATTACATTTCATTACATTACTTGTGTTGTTTTTTTTCTACAGCGGCCACATAATTCCAACTATTCTTAAAAACCTTGTGCCAAATGTTGTTATCCGTACAATTGTTGCCATTGCTGAGAAATCCATCATATATGCATCGGGTTTAAAATTGGTTCGACTGTCTAACAGTGAGTTTGATTTTTAATACATGTTTTTTCTATGTTGTTCTATGAATAATTATTTTTGTTAATTATTTTTTTCCTTTCGCTTTAGTGAACATGCTGATGTCAACCAAACTAACACGTATCGTACATGATCCGACTATTCCTGAAGCTGAAGAGATTAAGCGCAAGAATCCGTTCATTCCGTGTTCATGCAGCTACATGCGTCCTTTTTATTATTAAACGTGTTTATAGGCTTTTTATTTAACTTATTACTACTTCCTTTTTTTTGATGTTGTAACAACCACAGATTGATACATCATAAATTGTTCTATTTTGATGTGTGAATGTTAGTTTTCTATATCGTTTTTTTTATGTTGTTCAGGCACATTCAGTATGCTGAATCTTTAGACCTATTTGTTTTTGACATAATTTTTTTTTCCATTTTAACTAACCCAACAAATTTATATTGTTCTATGTTGTCAGTTAAAAAAAAACAGTTAAGAAAAAAAATAAATATCTTAAACC
>JAOXOA010000015.1:4106434-4117542 GCA_028566315.1 Rudbeckia hirta
ATCCCGAGAATATCGGACTATATAGGTTTACTATCTGGTCGATTAGTTTAGGCCTTTGTACACTCTCTGTTGTATTAGTTTCTTTACACATTGCTTACTTTCACACACTTGGCTTAATATTCTAACATTGATCGATCCAGTTTTGAGTTGTATTTCATTTCTTGATTAATAAATTAACTACGACTGATGATTCTTTATAGTCAGCATTCGATGTTTTATGGCGGAGATCTCAATTAACCAAGGGCTTTCCACATAAAAACATCTCGTGTTTTTTACTTTTCATTCGACTCTATAGTGATATCATGAACTATATACTGACACCATTGTAGATTATTTCCATACTTTATTTTTTGGAAAATTGAACGTAAATAATCTCAAGTTTGGGGTGCTGGGCGATAATAATCCCGAGTTTGCAATTGGACATGAATAATCCCCACTCGTCCACCCTTGTACACCAGCAATCCGTCGTTAGTTTTATTTTAACTTGGTTGGTTTTAATTTACACAAAAAGTCCATGTGGTTTGAAACATTCATATCATTTCTGTTCATCTTCATATTCATTGAAGATCCGAGTTTTTTTTATAAAATCTAAGTTCATCGATATTCTGATCCATAACGTTTTAGTAAATCATTCATCAACCTACCTCAATTAAATCAATCAAGTAAATCTCCCAAGCCACAAACCCTATTAATCGACAACCAAAAACACCATCAAATCCTTTACAACTCCTACTTCAAACACACATCCATCGCTTCAAAACAGGGGAAACTTCAATTAATTTACCAGGAAGCATGAGTAAGCTTAGTCGATCATGATTGCATCTTCAATTTTAACAGAGGTATACTGGAACCTAGTTTTTGGATCATGGACAGAAGTCGGATGTCGAACAGTGATTTGGGAGATTGATAACCGATGAAATCTGCAATTGAGTCTGGTAGAGATCCTTCATCATCGTCACACTACAGATCTGGTTTCGTTGAAGTTCATCTTCATCACGTTGAAGATCCGATAACATCTAGCATCATCTTCATCGGTTTGCAGGTCATCATCGTTTAGTCATCATCTTCTTAAGATCCAGATCTAGCTTCATCGCTGTTAACTTTCATCATTAACCATTGAAGTTCAACCGGATTTTTACAGTTCAGTAAATCCGGATTCAAGTTCGTCTGTTAAGTTCTTCATCTTGTACCATTCATCATCGTCTTCATCATTTCTCCGGCGAAGTCTTCAAGTCTCTTCATCTTCTCCGGCGAGGTTCCTTAATTTCCGGCGAGAATTCTCCAAGTTGCGGCGGCAAGGTAATTAGCGTTTGTTTATGAAAAAATGAATCTAGGATTCAGAAATGTCTGGCTGAATCATTACTGTATTTCCGACGATATTGTTGTTTGTAATTGGCGAGTTCGATTTTGGGAGTGCGATGTTATTTTGGAATTAGGGTTTGCACAAGGATTCGTTGAAGAGAATAGTGAAGAAAACTTGAAATCGATCAACACCCCAATGACTAGCAAACTCGGAATCGAACGATTAACGCGAATATATCTCAACGATGAAGAACAAAAACATGACGTACTACTACAAAACAGGGTTTTTGCTACCACATTTTTCGTAGCAAAATGGTAGCAATTTCCCTTTTGCCACCATTTTGTAACCAAAGATGTGGTTGCAAATACCCTCGTGTCAGATGCCCTACTGCCACCAAATAGCTACCATTTTTAAAAATTTGTTACCACAATTTTGCTACCAAAATATTGGTAGCAAATATTGCTACCGCTCCTTTGTGTTGTACTGGGTCTTCTTTGCTACCGAGTTGCTACGATTTTCGCGACGATTTTGCTACAACTTAGCCACCAAGTAGCGTTTTTTTGCTACCGTTTTGCTACCATTCTATGGTTTTTTTCTACAATTTAGCTACCATTTAGCTACCACTATATTGCTATTGCTACCGTTTTGCTACCATTCTATGGTTTTTTTACCACTATATTGCTACCGTTTTACTACCATTCTATGAGTTTTTTCTACGGTTACGTTGTTTTTGCCACCACCATTGCTACAATTTAGCTACCATTTAGCTACCACTATATTGAATATTAATACCTGCTACAATTTAATTTAGCTACCACTAAGCTACCAATATATTGAATAAGAAATTAATAAATAGCTGGTATGATCTAAATGTAAAACAAACAACTACATATATTAAGATAAAAGATTATACTACAAAGTAAAAAAGATTCAACACAGTTAAACATAAGTCAGAATCTCCTTGCATTAAAACATGTCCTCTGAGAACAAGCAGAACTAGATCTAAACCTAAGTCCAGTTTAAACCTATATTCGAGGGGTAGCTTTTAACATAGCTTCGATGTGTGTCATTCTCGTGCACATAGCTTCTTTATCAAGTTTATCCCGTTCCTTTTCAGCCAATAGTTCAGCAATAATTCCATCCATCCTTGCTTTCTCTTCTTCTTTTTCCCTAACGAGATCTTTGATAACCAAGTTTAGTTTTTCAATCTACAAAAGAATCCATGTTTTATTAGTAAAGGTAATTGTATCAAATATTTTATATCATTTCTACATTGTCATAGAAAGCTAGGGAGCATACAAAATGTATTTTGTGACCAATTCCTTTTAAATCTACATATAATTGGTTGTTCAAGTGAATGAAATATGGTTGTCCAATGTTAGATCTTAGCAGTTCATGGTTCATAGCTCATGGAATGTAATATATGTTAATTGGTTCATGGTTAATGCAATAACAGTTCATGTTACTGCAATATGGAATGACAGTTCATGTAACTAAAAATGGCATCTATTAGTTAAAACTAACACTTAGGCATTTATGGTTCATGGCATGTACAGTAAGTATTTTACATGCAGTTAAATGACATTACAAATTACTTGTGTTTGATTAATTGACTTTAATTTAGAGTCAACTATGTAAGCCAATACTTGAGGTTAATTAAATGAGTCAGTTAATTGAGTCATGTATGATTAAAATTCGACTTCATGTATGAAAAGTGACAAACTTGAATAAATCAGAAGTTAAGAATCATCTGATCACTTTTGGAAGCTAATTAATGAAACCAAGATTCCTCTTAACCATTTTTAAGCCAAAAGTAAGACTGGGAATAAAGTTATGAAAACTACATCAGTTCATTTCCCTTCACATATATATAAAAAAAGAAAAGAAGTTTTTAATTAACAAAATCAGCAGGTATAGTCCCTGTCAGGTTACTATTCTCCAAATACAAACTTAAAGTTTCATGGGCCGGCTGAATTTAGCAGGTAAGCCACCGGATAACACATTGTTGGATAGATCTAAGGTAGTAAGATGGGTATATTTGTAAATTAAGGTGGTATCTGGCAATCTTGACCCATTAGGCCTGGCTATCTAACCCGTCCTGACCCGAAACCCGTACCGACCCGAACCCGTTTTGACACAAACCCGTTTCGACCCGAGCCCGTTCCGACCCAAACCCGTTCTGACCCGAGCCCGTTCCGACCCAAACCCGTTCTGACCCGAACCAAAACAACCCGCATTTTGAAGCAACCCGTTTTGACCCAGACCCGTTTTGACCCGACATATAACCCAACCCGTCCCGTCCATTTTGCCATCATTAGTTTTGGTAATTTAACAACTTGTCTGGAGCGATTGGATCTTTGTTTCTTATGCCTCATTCATACTACAATAGTACAATGTTTCTCATTAGAACACTCTAAATATTATTAATGTGTATGCATCAGATGTCTTTAAAACACTCTAAATATTTTTAATGTGTATGCATCAGATGTCTTTAAAACAATAAATCACTTGATCAAATAGTTTTATTAACTAACTTCTCTATGATCTTATCATTAACAAAATTGTTTTGCCATGTCTTTCAGTGGCATGCATTTTCAGTCCCGTGCAGTTTCTGACCAACTAGGCAACTATACAGACATAAATCACTTGTTTGATCAAGCAAGCATTCAGCTTCAGTTGACCAACTATACAGTCAATATATGAATGTCTTTTTTGTAAGCCTCTAGTTTCTCTTTTTTTTATAGTTTTGATATTCCAATCTATATTTTGGGACTTAACTAATAAGTTTTAACCTAAAATTTAACAACTTTCATTGGTTTGTTTCTCTAGGAATCTATGTTACTTACCTCAGACAGCTTAAGACATTGTGTGAATTTTGTATCTTCATTTTTTTACCTCAGACAACTTAATAAAAATAATCATGCATTTGTAAATTTGTAATGCAATTATCTGATTTTGTATTGCATTGAAGCATTATTGTTGTCTTTCTATTATACAAATCCGTGTATCACACAGGCTTTAACCTAGTCTATAATAAACATAAAACCTAAACCAGCAGTCAAAATTAGGTACCAAATCAGTGAAAGGTAAATACATTTTTTTTTCTTTGTAAATACATAGGGATAGGATGTTGCAATCTTGTTGGACCAATAATTCCATGACAGTTGGACTACTAAGGCGAGTTACAAAGAAGGGTACAGAGTAGAGGAGCCAAACAAAAAATTAGAATTGTTGGACTACTAAAGGCAGAGCAGAGAAGGAAGCCATACAAAAATTAGAAAAGAAACGAAAGCATTACCGATAGTGACTTAAAAGACAATAAGTAAAAAAAGTAAACGTACCTCACGGTCTTCTTTGTCATGTACACACGTGTCGCTAACCTTGCCTAAGCCATACACCTTTCCTCTTTTGTTGCCTCCAGCAGCTCGGGTCCACAAATCATTATCAAATTTAGGATGGTTGCTACGTTCGTTCCCGTACTTCTCCACAAGATAACCATCATATTCAGCCTATTGAGATAGCACATAATTGCAACATTCAAATCACATTGTAATGATATGTTTTTTTTATTTCTTTTAAAATATGTTGCTTGCATCTACTAATATGCTAACTTACCAAAGTGTCCTTTGCCCTATCGTCAACCCAGTCCAAGTTTTCTTCTTCATCATCCTCATCCGAATCAACGCCTGAAGCTAACGAACCTTTAGAAGTTAGATCTTTATCTAACGGCCTGCTTCCTTTCCTACAATGTGATTGCTTCCACATCTCTTGCATTGTAGGTTCCCGCCCCAATATTTTGGCCTACAAAAGTATAATTTAAAAGTTAACAAAAAAATGATCATATTGGCATGGTACATATGCTAAAAGAGGGTGATTACTATATTTTACCGCTTTTCTTTTAGCAGTCCTGAAAGTTTGAGATCCAAGGGTATGTTTGCCCCCGGTTGCCTTATTTCTATTTGTCCTATTTCTTTCAGACTTTTCTTTCCACTCAGGAGTGTTCCAAATCTTAATCATTTCTTTCCACGCATTAGTTCTTATCCATGGTGGTTTAAAGTCAGTAAGAACAGACATATCATCTCCAACTGTTACTTTTTGTCTGCGCGCCGTCCCTATAGCCGCATTCCGTACCCGTTTCAACAAATTAGCGATTTTACCCTTAATGCACTCCTCCCAATACCTATAAATTTGTGCATTGTCTTTCTCCTCCCACTGAAAATACATCTACAAAAAAAAACTTTTAATAAATATATAAAATGGACCAACAAATTTAATAAAAACGTGTAAGTACACACCTGGAATCGCTCAAACAATTGTATCCTGATCTCATTAGGAACGTCTCTCCAACTACCCCATGCACCAGACCACAAAGTCATCAAGTTTTGTCCTATAATCCGAGTAGCGGTCCCTTGATTACTAAACCTACATAATGAAAACATTAAATGCAAAACCATATAAGCAATTTTTTCTATATACATAACCAATAAATATATGTGTGTATGAATGTATACTTACTCCCCTCCTTCAATCCAAATCCAATCACGATTGATTGGTTCGGGTACTTGGACTTGGGCAGCGCTTCCTCGCCTAGCGGGAGCAGAATGATCAACAGGCTCATCATCAGCAGGACTACCCTCGATAAAAGAACGGATCACCTGTAAAGCAGACTCATCATCACCAGCATCAACACCTCGATCAATTGCCATATCGCTCCCTTGACTATCACCTATACCACTACCTCGCCCAACACCTCGATCACCAGCCTGACGCCCACCTCTCCCAACACCTCGATCACTAGCTTGACCACTACCTTGAACACTACCAACACCACTACGCTTCCCAAAAACATGATCGCCAGTTTGACCACCTACTCGCACAATATCTCGACCACTACCTAGACTACTACCTCGCCCAATGCCTTGTTCACCAGCTTGACCACCAACACTCAAAACCCCTCGATCACCGGCTAGACCATTACCTATATCATTACGTTGCCCAATACCTCGTTCTCTAACTTGACCACCATCTCGCCCACCACCTCGACCAACAGCTTGAGCACTACCTCGACCCATAGTACGTGCCATGATATCTAAAAAAACCATAAATATTTAAAAAATCGTTAGATAACAAAAACTAATTGCAATACTTTGAATGTTAGACAACTGACTGGCAATAAAAAAGTTATTTGAAAGAACAAATAAATTATGTATCATTCTAAATAACAACCTAACCATTAAATGTAATGAACGAATCTGTCACAAAGGTTGAAAACACTTTAATTAGCAGACTCACCGTTATCAGCACTACCCTCGATGGGAGAATGCATCACATGAAAAGCAGACTCGTCATTACCATCGTGAACACCTCGATCACTAGCAAGATCACTACCTCGTCCAATACATCGACCGCTAGATTGGAAACCACCTCTCCGAACATCTCGATTACTAGCATGTCCACCATCTTTCCTAACACCTCGACCAAAACCTCGACCACCAGCTTGAGCACTTCCTAGACCCATAGTACGTGCCATGATATCTACAAGAAAACAATCATAAATATTTAAAAAACCATTAAATAATAAAAACTTATTGCAATTACGTTGAATGTTAGACAACCAACAACAATATAGTTATTTAGAAGAACGAATAAATTGTGAATTATCATAAATAACGTAACCATTATATATAATCTTGGTTTTAAAAGGCGCGCCTATGGCGCGAGGCGCAATGGATGTCACCTTATGTAGCTCAAGGCGCATGTTTTACATGAAGTGCCCAAAAAACCGCATTAATGGGTTTTTTGGCCCGAGGCGCGCGCCTCATGTCACTTGGGTATTTTTCTGCAGCAAACTGTTGTACCTTGGGTTTTTTTGGCTTGTACATGTAGGTAAAATAATATAAAAATCTTATTTTCAAGTATATTTTGGGCATGGGAAGCTTTCCTATGGGAAATATTATATATATATATATATATATATATATAATCGCTTTCCGCTTTGAGTATGCAAACCATTACGCTTCGCGCCTTGGTTTTAGACCTCGTCGTTTTTTTTCGCTCCGCGCTCTTTAAAACTAAGTATAGAATAAACAACCTTTCACTCAGAAAATGCACTACAATTAGCAGACTCACCATCAGCAGCACTACCCTCAATGGGAGAATGCATCACATGAAAAGCAGACTCATCATCACCATCACCAACACCTCGCTCACCAGCAAGACCACTACCTCCCCCAACACATGGACCACCAGCTTGACGACCACCTCTCCTAACAACTCGATCACTGGCTTGACCACTGTCTCGCCCAACAACACGATCGCCATCTTGATCACCACCTAGTCTACTACCTCGCGCAACAACTCGATCACTAGCTTGACTACCACCTCGACCACCATGACGCCAAATTCTCATCTATAACAAAAAAAACTAATTACAATCACTTTGAAGACAACTAATTAGCAACAAAAAAAATTATTTGGATGGACAAATGAATTATGATTTATTCTAAATAACAACCTAACCACATATAATAAACAATCCTGTCACTCGAACTCTTCGTCTTCAAAACTTTCATCGCCAAAATCAACTGCTTCATTATTATCATCAAAATCCGCATTATCTGATTGGGTGGCTTCTACCTCAACTTCTTTATCATCATCACCATCCACGTCTTCCACTTCTTCTAACATTCCACTCTCATGAAGATGAGAAAAAGGGAGAAGATCCTCGCTTACCGTGCTTTCTATCCTTTCATTCTCTTGCAAGAAATGCTCTGCATCTACACCATCATCATCATCTTCCGCTACGCTAACATCTTGGGCAAGTTGGTAAACTCCCCTAGGGGACGTCTTTATCTATATTCTATATATAGATGTGTGATCCATGAGAGTGATTATTGTAGATAACCTATTTTGAGCTACATGAGTTTTCTTCTCAATTTCTCATTATTGAATCTTGAATGTGTGATGCTTCAATCCTTGTGTTGTGCAAGGCATTCCTATTGTCATGTTGTGAAATTCTGTTAATTGAATGGTGGATAGAGGATTTGATGCTAGCTTGATGATATCTGAATTTAAACATTTGACTACCATTGCTTACAGTATATAACAGCTTACTACATCTCAAGATAAAAAAAGCAGCTATTATACAAATAAATAAATAATTAAATTGTGAGGTTATAGCTTGATTGTATCTACTATTCCTACAGGCGAGACGTGATTGTTAGTTCATCTGTTTTGACATGTGAGACAGTAAAGGTACTCTATATTCTTCTGTGCATCTATCATGTATTCCTATATTCTCTAATTTGGATGTTTACGAGCACCCGTGGTAGGTTATTTGTGCACTGACAATGCATATGCATCAGATTACAGCAGACAATGCATATGCAGCAAATTACAGCATATGTATGCACATAAAAGGCAGATTGTATGCACTTAAAAGGCCGATTGTATGCACTTATACCCCTTTATGCCTTTTATACCCCTTATACCCCTTTATGCCTTTTATACCCCTTTATGCCTTATACCCCTTGTACCCCTGTATTACAGATTCTGTATTACAGATTGTATGCACTTAACATTTAACGTATACCCCTTATACCCCTTTATGCCTTTTATACCCCTTTATGCCTTTTATACCCCTTTATGCAAACAGCAGTTGATAAACCGTAGGCATAATTGTATGTGAAAGAAGCATGAAAGGAAGGAGAAGCGAAAGACGAATTGATGAAACACCATCCATACCGAGCAGGTCAGGTAGGGGCGTGCAGTTTTGCGTAAGGAGAGTTGAAGGAAAGAGCTTACCGGAGGTGTAGACGGACGTTGGCTGAGAAGGATGGCGGAGCAGAGTAGAAGTCGGCAGGCGCAAGGAAGACGATGAGAAGCGTTGTCGAAGATGAACAGGAAGGAAGGTGACTGCAGAAGGTTAATGGCGAGGAAACCAAACACTATGCAGCCCTTTTCTCCTGTTGCTGGCAAGGCGTGTTACATGCGGCGGGAAATTACGGAAGTAACCCCGATGTTACTGTAGATACCGACACTCTGTTTTAATATATATAGTAATAGAAATCTTTTTGGTGCAAAACGTGTTGTACCGGACACGCTAACCAGCCCACGCCAGACTGCCCCAGGTCCATCACGTGAGAGATAAAGCACCCCGATTCAACGACAAGGCGATTGGCGCTTACGACAGGATTCAATCCCGCGACCAACGCAATTTGGTGCAAGTCTCACGCCCATTTAACCAACTAAGCTACATGGCGGGGGCAATGCGCGTTAAGATGTTATGTACAGACATAATAACTATAAGAATCTACTTCAATGTTTGAAGAATTCTTGGTAAATGAATAACAAACAGACTATTAGAGAACAATATCATAAATTATGGAAATAAAACAAACAGCAAACTAAATTAAGATATCTTCAGACGAAAATAGAATTACAAAACTTTGTTTTTTAGAAGTTAAAATCTTGTCATCGCAGGCATGATAAAATCCTTGATGATTAAATTAACCTTCATTTCTTGGCATCGTTTCAATAACTTGATGAAAAAAACTACCAAATGGGTTCAAGTGTGTCACGAAGATCATTTGAGGGGTCTGTTGGGAGATTTCATTTCAGGGATTAGCATTTTCATACAATCATATCAATTCAGTGAGGATTATGTTCGATGATTTCATATTTGGGAGCGATAATTTCATCGGAGTGGCGAGATTGGAAACAGATCAATTTATGGTTTAAAAAAGAGACCTATCTAGCGTCTGAAAATTTTAAAAGAAAAGTTGTGATAGATAGTCATACCTGTGCCGGAAATCATGGTTGTAGAAGCCACAACCGCCAGTGCGAACGACACCACCGCCGCCCCTACTCGCCTGCACTACAAAGTCGTCAACGCCGCCGCTGGTGATTTCGTTTCTGTTTGCCAAATGCATCGTTCTATGGGAAAGGGGCGGGTTGTGATTAGGTGCTAATCGCTTTTTGAAGTTTCGCAATAACGCCCATATAATCAGTGTCTTGGTACCCACATCTTTGGCAACCAACTTCAGATCCCAACCCTCAAACAAGAGATATTCACAAAATGACAAGCAAAGATATTTACGCTGGTTTTTTGAATGATGTGGAGATCAAATATATTATTGTCGGCAGACTTTGTCTTCAACGGAACACAATCAAAAACCCTAGAATCGATGCCAGCGATCATCTGTTTACTCCTTTTCTCTCTGTTATTGTGATTCCGTGTACAGAAGTGAATTAGATATGCAATCGGAAAGAAATAGGCAATTAGGCATGGAAACTGCAGTTTGTATTCAAAGCATAAATCTTGAACCTTTTGAAGGGAAATGATGCAAGGCTTGACACACGAAGAAACCGTAACCATCGATTGAAGACAGGAACAAAACCAAAATCATCCAAGGCAGTTTTCGTCGGAGAGGAAGAAGGCACGAACCACTGCAATTTTAATTTAAAGTATTTGCAAAAGGCATCGTGGGGGTATGAAGAAGAATAGGATTTGGCGGTGAATGATGATCAAGAACAGATCTGGGAAGGAAAAAGAAAATAGATGTTGGTATGGAATATGGTAGATAGTTAAAAAATATGGAACGGTGGAATTAAAGTTACGAGTGTGGGTTGGAAGATGAAAGGTTCAGGGGCTTATGTTAAAAGGTGGGAAAGTTTTGTGATGTGGTAAAAGTTGGAATATGAGAAAAGTTACTAGCGCTATTTTTTATAATTAATATAATATATAATGTGTGTGTGTATATATAATTACAGCGTTATAAAATGATAATGTGACCTTGTATTGGTA
>JAOXOA010000015.1:4784959-4796735 GCA_028566315.1 Rudbeckia hirta
TAAAATTTCATAATATACTCACAAAAATAAGTCCAAGAGTTATTACACATGCAACATTGAACGATCGAAATTAGTTCATACGGCTTTTCATACTTTCAAATCTATCCATAACTGCCTCTATAGAGACGTTCATAAGCAAATCTTTCTCTATATAACATATCAAACTATTGCTTAAGTTTTCATCACCCATCCGATTACGCAAGTCGGTCTTCACGAACTTCACTCCCGAAAAACATCTTTCAACGGTCGCGGTCGCGACGGGTAATACGAGGGCTAACTTCAACAATCGATACACCAATAGAAAGTTTAAAATTTTCTTTGTTTCAACCATTAACTTTACAAGACTTGATATGCCATACAAGTTGGCAAGTCTTTAACCATCAAGTAATTTAAACATTTAAACCCTAACCATCATTCATCAACTAATTAAAAAAATTAACAATACTAACCAAAGTTTTAAAAAATTAACACTAACCTTTCCTTTTAAAAAACCTTGACACCTTGTTTATGCAATTCTGCCGACCAGCCGAGTGTCGACCTTCCGTTTGAATGTCCAATTCCGACTTCGCCTAATTGCCCAGATGGTTTCTTCCAAAAAATCCAATCGTCGTTCATGTTCTGTTCAACGTATTACTTAAGTATGGGTTATATGGATTGGTATTGAGTTATGTTTAGGTAATTGGGTTGGCCAAGAAAATATGTTATTGTACTATTTTAAGTTAAAGGGTAGGGATTTGGCATTTGGGCTTAAATGCATAACTAGTTAAAACTAATTTATAAAATATAAGTGTATTATTTATAATAGTGTTAAAATTATTGATAAAAAAATATATAACAAGTATTATAAGTTTTTTTTATTAAATATATAATTTTGGTTTTAGTTCGGGATCGATTCAAAGTATAGGGGAGCGAAACCAAGATTTTAAGGGGATCAAAACCAAGATTTTACGGGAGCGGACGGGATTTTATCGGACCCATAACACTAAAAAAAATCACGGGGGGCGGCAGCACCCCGACCACCTACCTGTGTCCGCCACTGGTAAAACTTGTTAGCTGCCCGTAACATGGGTTAAATCTTTTGGTTCGGGACTTTTGGTTTGGTAATTCTTGCCTTTATAAAGGCCAAAAAGCAAAATGAAAGGACTTGATCTGTCTCATCTGTACTACCCTATTGCTAGGCAACCAACCGAGCATGGTCCATTGTTGTTAGTGGGTAAAGATCATTGATCCTTGATTTTTACTTAATACATTAATCATAATGTCGCGGTAGTTGTTGATCGTTCCTCATTGGCTAACGAGGCATTAGTGGTTTGGTTTTGTTCTGACCCTCCTGGAAGGTTCCCCTGTTGTTTCATAAGGGACGGGTGTAGCTGTAACCTGACCAGGAGCCCTACAACTTTATGGCATTAAAAAACACTATATTCGTTTTCTTAACAGAAGACCTTCTCGTAAGGTTCCAGTGTTGGTTCATGTAGGGGGGGGGTGTATGATTGGGTAACCTAACAAAAATCCCTTTGTATTTTCTTATGACGATCTTTTGAAAGTCAAAAATCACTTTTAAGTTACTTGGAATCACAAACAGAATATGAATTTCAAGTGATAACTATCTTGTTATTTTTTTCTTTCCAGAACTATATTTCTATCTTATTTTTCTTTATTTTTAAAAATTTCAAAAACATATTTTCTATCGTTTAGTACGGCTAGACGTTGACCGATTTCCGGTATTAAGTGCTCACATTACGTCCTTGGACGACCTCGGTGTTTTACAATTGATAAACTACGACAACGATGGGTGTACGTGCTTGCTCAAACATGTCGTTTATAGTAATCACATTTCATGTTTTATAAATTTAAAACTTAGTGGTTAGTCTCTTGGTCATGTGTAAATTGTTGTTTCTGGTGTAGAGACACATGGACGGTCATGTGTAGTGATAAACTACACATTTGAAACGGCTACATTGTAGCCTCCCTCAAACGGTCCAAACCAGATTTGAAAATATAGACGAGCTTCACGAACTTGGAGCTCAAATCAAGGTGGTTCATTGAGCTTAAATTTATTGTTTTGTTTTGTTTTAAATTTATTTTTTTTTAAATAAAAAGATATAAGAGAGTATAAGGTTTTACGAACCGAGTTTATGCTCAACTCGATTAATTTCAAGCCCAAGCCCAACTTGTGGGCTTGGAACGGATAGTTAACCGCCCTAAGGCCCCGTTTGATAGTTTGTCTCGGTCAGAAGGCGCAAGTCTCGGTCAAAACCAGAAAAAAAACGGACCGGGTCGGAAGCAAATTAGGCATGGATCAGACGTTTCGGACCAGGTCAGAAGCAAGTAATATCACAACAAACAGTCTGACCGGCCAAAATCACTGACCGAGTCAGTGGGTCAGTGATTTTGACCAGGTCAGAACGAAATCAAACAGCCCTAAACCAATTACATTCAAGTAACTTGGTTGTTTGGCCAAGGTCTTTCATTTGTGTTGATCTTACCAAGCTTATTGATGAAAAACCATGTATTACACCTGTTTAACCATACCATAAAACACTTACAACATTAATTATAAAGAAAACAAAAAATATAAACACAAGAACCTTTTCCTTTACATGCTTATTCCAGTTTATACATGTATATTTTCTGTGTGTGTATGTGACTTGTGACAGCCAAAAAAGGCTTGATCCAAAACATTGATCAATTTACTTAGTTTGTCATGGAGTTAGCTTGTTGTTTGATTTGGTTCTCACCTTCCTTCAATCCTTTACCAAAATATGCTTTCATCCTCCTCTTTACTTCTTTCCTGCTCAAACAAACACAAAATGTAAAAATCATCAAAATCGCGCAATTGCGAAAAACATTTTGTATGCACAAAATCGAAGCGAAACGATCAGGGTCTCGATCTTACGTCATGAGTTGTCTGTCAAGATTTGAAGAAGACAACAACCCTTTGTTCTCCTCCGCTCGACGTAGAAGATAAGGCATGACTTGATCAATGGGTCCAAATGGCAAATACTTGCTAACACCAAAGCCTGCATTCCTCAACCCGAAAGTCATTGCCTCCGACATGCCATAGAGCGAAGCAAACTCGAGCTTCTGACTATCTTTTGTGATCCCATATTCGCGGGCCTTTTGTGCAGCCAATTTTACTGTTATTTGTACTCAGTTAAAACTTAAAAATATTTTTGTAGTTGTTCACATGTGAAATGATCATAAAAACAACCCATATGATGATACCAAAAGATTATGCAAAATATTGAATTTTTTTTTCTTTGCGATTTTTCACTCAAAGAAATGAATCAAATATCAAAACATTTTACCTGAATCAAGATTGTGGGTAGCAAGAACAAGTCCACCGGGGCGCGTAGAAACCTCATCAAGCATAAATGCAGCACACCCGTTGTAACAATTGTGTGTATCATTGGTGGTATTGTGAATAGGGGACTCAACGCCGAGCGAATGAGCCAACTTACTTTCACTAGACATATACGCCCCACGAACCAACTTAAACCCGACAGGCAGCCCGCTTTTGTCAGCTGCCTTCTTGGCCAAAAACATCCTTTCGCCAGCGTCCTTCAAGTAGGCTTGAACCGTGCCATAAACCATGGGTGTTTTGGACTTGTTATACTTGAAAGAAGCCCAATATGTCATATAGTCAATCGCGGGCTGGATTGAAGTGTCCTCTGCATCAATAACGACTGGGATATTGCTTTCGAAGCTTTTGTCACAAATGCTTTGTAATCTTTTGTATGCTAATTCGAGATCATGTTCTTCCTCAGCAGTCAAAGGGGCAGGCTGCTGTAATGTATGATAGAATGGGCTGGTTTCAGAAAATATTGGCAGTGTTTGTTGCTTCCATGGTAGTTTGAAAGACGGATTCTTATACTCCCATCGAAGAAGATCGCTCACTCGCCTGAGTAAATACACAGGACAGACTGCTGTAACCTTCACAGCCACAAAACTTACCTGTTTTTCCATAGAATTAGATTATATCAGACCCGGACATTTGCGTACATATCATTTTTTTGATCCATAGCAAAACGGGCATAAAAGCTGGGAAGCCCGATTGCCATGTAACACAGTAGCTCAATGATCGGAAGCCCGTTTTAATACGGGTTGAGAAGGAATGGGCAGACAGAAGCGTTTGTAAAATTTTAACATATAATCATAAGAATATCTTGAATCGTTTGGATAAAATGATTTAAAAGGTTGTATGTCATGAAAAAGAGAATGGGCAAATTTTGACCCGTTTAACCCATTAGATTTATTTGAACCGTCCACTTTACGGGAACTGATTTATTTAAAAGGTGTATGTCATGAAAAAGAGATTGGACAACTTTTGACCCGTTTAATCTATTCATTTTATTTGACCTGTCCTCTTTACGGGAACTAATTTATTTAATAGGTTGTATGTCATGGAAAAAAGATTGGACAATTTTGACCCGTTTAACCCGTTATGGTTGTACAGGTCAATCTATAAATAAATTTAGGATTTTGAATGAAAGAAATGGAATTTAGAGAACCCAAAAACTGAACTTACAGAAGAAGGTGGAAGAGATTGGGTGGATTCAGCAGTTTTAATCAACTGCTGAGTAGCTTTATCACAAGATTCATTATCATTTGCATGTTCCAGCCCATAATCCACAATCCCTTTCAACCCAGATCCCCACAACCTCCTAACAGTCTGGCCCGTTTCAACTGTATCCGCGCCTGCCACAAAATGACTATACGCCGTATATTTAATCGTTGTCAACACCACAGCCCGGAACAACCCCACATCCATCAACCGCGAATTCATCACCCAAAGGCTCAAATCCACCATGGGCTCCATAGCGGCCACGTTCAATGTGGCAGCCGAATGCATCAGTTTCCCTGTTGAAAGTGACGCGAAAAGAGCCTTGGTGTCCTCAAAATCAAACACCTTATCATTTTTATTGTTATTGTTATCGTCGGTGCCTGTGGCGGATGCATTGGTGGTGGTGGTGGTGGTGATGGCGGCAGGTTGTGGTGCTTGAGGATAGTTATTAGCAGTTGCGGCGTTAAATGTGGTTCGTTGTGCTTGACGGAACCTCAAGGTGGAGGGTGACGGCGCGTTGGCACGACGTACGAAAGATTTAAGTAGTTTATAAGAAACGTCCTTGTTGACCATTGCCATATTGCCGGCAATTGGCACTACAGCGGTTGGTGGTGGCCGGGGATGGTCGGTTAATAACTGAAAGTGATCTTGCCTTGTGTCGGCTCTCGGGTGTGATACCAAGGCAAGATCGCTTTTAGCTAATTAGCCCTATGGAAACAAGTTATCCAGTTATTTTTTAGGCAAGAGGATATTAATTTGTGAAGTTTATTAAGGGGGTGAGGTGAGGAATATATATAGGGATTACATGTTAACGGGTCAGAGAAGGATCCGAGAAACATAACCGCGTGAGAATCGGGTTGTAATTATGCTCAACCATTGAAAGAAAGAAGTTTGTGGTGTCAAAGTGCTCAACGAGATTCATGAGAAACGTTACTTGTGGTTATGGGATTTTTAGATAAATTGATAATTTCTAATTTTGGACCATTACCTGAAATAATACTTATTCGTTAGGTGATACCAACTCGGCCGATTGAGGAGTTGCGAGTACTCGGTCTAGGCGGAGGAGTACTCGGGGGTGAAATCGGCCGAGGCGAGAGTACTCGGAGTACTTGACCGACTCTGCTATGCTCGACGATCTAACTAGTAACGAGTACTCGGCCAATAATCGGTCAACTCCGCCTTAATATACGACATTGATTCAAATAAATTTCACCAGGTTTTTTAGTTTTATGGGATTTCATTCTTTTATGCGAACTTTTTTTCCTTTTTTCTTTTAGGGGAATTGTTTAAAAACAATCTAGGAAAAGAAACAAAAACAACTGATTAAATTGATTATGTTTTTTAAACCACTTTTACACCTATTAGAAGGGTCCACATGTTATGATGAAGAATCAGTTACGTTAAAACGGTTATCATTCTACCTAAATAATCCTTGTTTGATTTACATCTCCAAATGATTCACTTTATACATTTCATTCATTATTAAGTATCTTATACTCGATGATAGCGAGTGTACCTACGTCAGCGTTCGAAGAAAAGAAGTTTGTGGTGTCGATGTGGTCAACGAGATTCATGAGAAGCCTCTGTACTAGAACAAGCAAATGAATGTTGCTTCTTAGAACGTCAGGGCTGTTCATGAGTCGAACCGAGCCGAGCTAGACCAATTTTGTGCTTGGCTCATTTTAAAACCAAGCTGGCTCGGCTTAGCTCGAATTTGAAACCAAGTTGGATATTCGACCTCGAGCTCGGCTCGTTTTTGGCTCGGTTCTAAATAAGAACTTAATAAATTGTTTAACAGAATTATCATTTAATAATTTAAAAACCACTAGTAAATAAATTCAACATAATGCATCTTACATAACACACTTACATTGAATTTTACATTAAACAAGTTAAAAAAATAAGCTCAATTATTTGTAGATCATGTAAAGGTAACACGCGACAAGTATACTCGAAAACGAAACAAATGCACATTTATCAAACATACTAAAAGGTGATAAGCATGATTAAATTCAATTGTATTTCATAATTTCTTATAATATATATATTCTATAAATATACAAAAAAAATATCGTAAAGGTAAAATAAACGAGCCAAACCGAGTCTGTTTGACTCATTACGAGCCGAGCTAGACTCGCTTTCTAACCGAGCCGAGTTAACTCAGCTCATTTTAAACCGAGTCATCTTGCGTGAGCTTGTTTCGAGCTAAATCCGAACGAGTTTCGAGTAAGCTCCGAGCCACGAGCTATTTGGGCGTCAACCAATGCGGTTGGGTCTATGAAACACACAATAATCGAGACCGGAACAATGATCATACGGATATGTAGCCCACCAAGCATAAGCCTAAACAACAAGACTAGTCGACCCGCGAATAGGCAAACCCATGAGAGACAGTACCCTTAAGGTACCTTAGAATACATCTTACCATAATCCAATGTCAGTCACTATTTGCCTGAAGAAACTGAGAAACCTTAATGGCTGAATAAGCAATCTCAGCGCGCATCAAGAAAAGCTCAAAGAATACTCCGATACAGTAAAGGATCATCCATGAGAACACCAGTATATCGGTTAGATGTCGTCTAGGAGAAACAAGATTAGATAAACCAACACATAGAAGAAGATAACGCGTTGAGAAATAACAAGTGTTTAATCGGAGAATGTAGCATTTATTGAATGCAATTGGTCAATAAAATGACTAACAAAATAGGAAGTACTTGGAATGGACATCATTTTACACACCTAGATACCGCTAGACCAAACGCCCTTAGGTTGTGTACTTTTTAGCTGACATTTGCATATTTTTCAAGACAGACAATATGTGCAGATATATGTTATTTTCTTGATTGGTAAAAGTGACCAAAAATTACCATATTAATAGCTAACATTACAAAATCAGTAAGCCTTTGGTTTGAATATGCAGTCTAAAGAGCTTCAAAAACATTACCGAATCAACTGCAAAAAGGAGAATTATCTTCATTGCTCAACTGTCGAACTTTGGCTGCGCTAGTCGGGATATGATATAATTTATTTCCTGAGCTTCTTGTTCGCTAAACCCTTGATGTTGCTGCCTATCTTCGAACGACAGTTTAGCTCTTTCAACAGCTTGCAATATGTCATCTCTCGACACAGAAACCGCACCTGCAGAAGCCAACTTGGGTCAACTTTGGTTTATATTTTGTTCTTAACGGGTCAAACAGGTAAAACTTCCAAAAGTAAAACAATTTTTTGTGTAATATTACCTCTACGCGCAGCAAGAAGAGCAGATTCATTGGCAATATTCGCCAGGTCAGCACCTACTAAACCCGGTGTCAAAGATGCAACCAGATCAAAGATGACATCTCTGTCCTCCTCAAGAGGGACTTCTCTGAAATGAACAGCCAAGATTTTCTTCCTTCCATCTTCATCGGGTTCCTTCACCAAAACTTTTCTTGAAAATCGGCCCGCACGAAGTAAAGCCGAATCCAACATTTCGGGTCGGTTTGTTGCTGCTATTACCACAACCTTCTTATCTGACTCGAACCCATCCATTTCTGTCAACAACTGTTAAAACCAAAAGCATCATCAATACAAGAAAGGGGAAAATATTAGGTTGTAAACGAGCCAAGCTGGTTTGATACAGAAGCTAAAGCCCAAGCCGAGCTCGAGCTTGAAAAACTACTCACGACCTGAGCTAGAGCCCGAGCTTGGCTTGGCTCGTGTACACCCTAAACAATTTTGACCATTATAACTCTAGTCAACAACTAAAATGCCCCGACCGACCCGAAAACATACTTGGTTTAATGTTTGGTCGCCCTCGGTGTTAAAGCCTCTTCCACGTTTCAGGCCGACTGCATCAAGTTCATCAATGAAAATGATGGATGGTGCGTGTTTTCTAGCTTCCTTAAAAAGATCTCTAATGCGACTAGCTCCTCTTCCAACAAACAACTCCACAAATTCACTTGCACATGTGATGAAAAACGGGACTCCTGCCTTTTCAGCAACCGCGCGGGCTAGTAAGGTCTTTCCTATTCCAGGTGGGCCCACCAGAAGTACACCTCGAGGTAATATCGCTCCAAGATTTGCGTAGTTTGAATCTCCTTGCAAGCATGAAACAATCTACAAGAAATTTCATTCAGATAGTTCAGATATAAACTAGACGTTTCTTCATGTTGCACGTTTTCGTTTCTACTGTTTGCGTAACTTAATTCTAGTTTATCAGTTTGATATTAGTTGAAGAAAACAGACTATTAAGAGATACAAACAATCTTTATTTTATCTGTTACTTTCTAATAACTAGTTCCACCTAATTGCAATTACTAAAAGTTAACAGGTTTTGGTTGACCTGTTTAACCCGTTTAACTAAATCAGTCGACCTGTCTAAAAGTAAAATCAGACGCACACACACATAAAGTCAACTCGCTAACCCATTTAACCTATTAATTACAACCCACTTAATCCGTTTACAACTACTCTACAACCCACCAACCAGTTTGACTCGTTTATGTAAATTGGGTTACATGGGGTCGTATTCAGGTTACATGATTCTAAGTGTGTCCGGGTTAAAATTGATGTCTTTGACACAAATAAACATGTGTGTCTGTTGGGGTTCACCAATTTAACCCGCCAATCGGATACGATTGTCAATCCAACTAATAACATTCAACACCATCAATTGTGATCATTACAGCTTTTAACACTAGACGCACATCGAGACACTATCTCCTGCAGTATGTTTTATTTCAGCTAACTATGTGATTCTGATATGTAATATCACATATCACATCAACACTAAAAACGCACATTCAAACACCCCCTAATTCCCTTAAGATGACCAACAAAGCGAAAGAGAATTATAACTAAAAAAATCTGGAATACACATTAAAGTTTAAACTGTGGAAAAGATTGATGTTACCTCCAGTAGCTCTGTCTTAGCTTCATCGACACCTTGAATATCATCAAAAGTAACAGTGTTGTTTTTACTAGGTTTTCTTGCTATGCTGCCACCACCACCTATCCCGTGCGCCACTAACGACAGCATAGCCCACGAAGGTGCTTGATTTAGTAAAGTCGAAAATACCCTTCTGCCAGTTGAAACCAAAAACGGTTCAGGATCCAATCCATACGTGGTCCCCTTCTCTTTCATCAAATCAAGAAGCTGCCTGTAATCATCATCAATATATATTGTAGAAAACTGCCACCCACGATTAGGAACTTGGCTAGCAACGAGCTCAAGATTCTTTTTATCACCATCAAGCAGACCATCATGTTTTCTTGGCAACTTTTTAAACACATTTGTGACTATTTCTTGGAATTTAAATGTAGCATTTGTTCTTTTCTTTGATATTTCTGCAAGCACAGAACTTTGTGGCGTACTGTTATACATTATACGACGCGAGTTCTCTTTGAATTGAACCCTTGTTACACTTCCATCTTGAAGACCTTTTAACAAGTCCGAATAAGGAACAACTTTACATTTTGACCCCTTTGATTTCAAGAGCAGATAACACAGTCCCATTGCTACAGAGATTGAAGCAGGAACAATGTTAACCGTCAAGAACGTCTTAACACGATTCAACCTTGATTCAAGAGAGTATTTTTTCCAAATTGATGAAAACCAAAGCTTCGGGCGAAACCTTTTCCACAATTGTCTTTTGAAATCATCATCATTTTCTTCCCTTTTTTGCAGATCGGTTTCTTCGTTGTCAGTTGTGTCGCCCATTTTTAGAACTATAAATGACCCGTATCAGTGTTAATTGGACAAATATACATACAAATTAAATTAGGGTTTGTTCATCAGCTATCATCACTGAATTGGTCATCTGAGTTGAATTTAGATTGCAAATTTTACAAGGTTTCATACGCAATCATCAAAATTTAAAACTAAAGTGCTCATAAATCAGAATCAAGTATCTAATAAAAATAATAAACAGAATTCATTCGTGTTTATTCATGTAACCTAAAAATCTTGCAGGGATTACTACAATTATAGGAAATCTTTAGTAAAAATACAGCGAGTTCAGATTGATGGTAGATTATCAACATGTAATAACAATATCTTCTAAAGTTTATGAGCTAAATAGACATATTATGATAAAAATCTATGAGTAATAAACAGAAAGATAGACGCGTGGATGCAAGATCAGTGATGATAATTCGAAGTGGAAGAGGAGACGATACCGATTTTTGACGGGTTGAGAATGCCCAGTTAAACACACGATTGTTGATATCAATTCAAGGGTTGTTGAAGTATACAGGTACGCCTGGAAATTGGATGAACTTATCGTGTATATCAAAGTGGCAAACGTGTTGCTGGGGACAAATTGAGGTTAACATTCTATCTTTTATTTGTGAGTAAATGGCTCGAATGGTCCATGTGGTTTCTTATGTTTGCATCTATTCTTTCTAATTTTTAAAAATTATAGTTATGTTTTCTAATATTTGGGCACCTGTAACATAAATGCTCCCTAAATTGGATGGACGTTATAGTTGACCAGGTTTGACCGTTAAGTCTATGTAAATTGACCAAATTGCACCTGTCTTCACATAAAAACCCTAGACCCTCCCCTTTCTCATCACCACCAACACCGCCCCCACCCTTCCCCTCATCTACCGTCGCCCTCTTCTCCCTGTTTTCCTCACCGTCCGTCCGACCAAGTCCGACCACTCTTCTCCCCGATTCCGACTTTATTACCCTATAAATATCCACACCATATCTCTGCCTTCAAAACACGCTTGCTTCGATTCGAACCAGTAATATCAATGGCGACTGTTGGAGGGACGAAGGAGAGGGTGGTTGTAGGGACGATGTATCATATCACACTGGAAGCAAATAAAAAGAAGATATGATGTTATTGAAGGTCGTCGGCGACCAAAGCTGCCAAGAGCGCAGAAATTAGGGCTGCTGAATATGGATCCGAAGATTCGTAGGTGAAGAATCAGCAGCGTTAGGTGAAGAAGTCGGAGATCCGGTAGGATTCGAAGCAATAGACGGTGGAGATGCAGCCGGAGATCCGGTAGGAGTGTCGGAAGTAAGAGGAGCAGGTGGAGATGCGATCGGGGCTTCTGTTGGTGAAGAAGTAGGAGTGGTTGTCGGTGGACCAACAACGGGAGACGGAGGTGTAGCGGTGGGAGCCGCCGTCAGAGAAACGGTTGGTGCAGCGGTCGGCAATTGAGAAAGTGCAAGCCATGGTTAAAATGTGGTGGTGCAGTGGTGGTGGCGCGTGGTAGTAGTTG
>JAOXOA010000017.1:51382-64342 GCA_028566315.1 Rudbeckia hirta
TTTTTTCCTCCTGATCGGGGGCAGAAGTCGGGTGATAAATCTTGAAAACCGGCTAATCGGATCTTGTAACCCATCCATTTCGTATGTCCAAACCGCCAATCCCGTTCGATATATTCTCGAGGGATTGGTTCATCAAGGCCTCCTATAGATATATACAATCAATTTTAGTACAAACAAGCACTAAAAGTGATAGAATGAATGTAAATTTGTATGTCAATATATTAATCTGTTAATCTTAAGTGACATGAAGCTAAACTTATATGTCACCATATTAACCTATTCATGTTATCACTTTGACCCTTATTTCCTGAAACAAAAAAAAATGTAGGTAGCCAGGTACTAATGTCATCAAAGCACTGGCTTGATTATCATTCAATTTTGTTGACATTAAATACATAGTACAAAATCATATTAAAACATAGCCTCCTGCTTCTAGATATCAACTAGAAGTGCAAAGATGGCTCAAAGTAACTAACTAAAGCCAAATTAGCCAATGAGAAGTATAGGTAGGCTTGAGCTAGGATATCATTAATAGTGTGAACTAACATTAATTCTAAAATCTCACTGTTATGCATCAGACCACGTTCATCAAGTGGTGGTCTTAGGAACCAAAATCAATTCAAGTGGTGTAACTGTATGGCATGACATAAAGAATGGACGAATAAAAGTTCACACCATTTAAGGAGAAAACAACTAAATCATATCTGATAAATTACATTCTTTAAGCCAGATTCTACACAAAACAATTTCTAGTTGCATGAAAGATAGAAAAGATGACTAGCATACCTTTATATCCAGGTAAAGCTGGAAAGTCTTCATTTTGGATGCTAAATTCTTGATCTTGATTACCATTTGTATTCAGATCTCTTTCCACGTGTACATGAGCACTAGGTCCATTTGCACTTTTGATGGCACTTGCTGTTTTTTTTTGTTATGTTGGAGTTTGTTGTTAAAATAACATATTGATGAATGACAAGTTTGGTATAGGGAAAAACAGCATACCTGAAAGTTCTGACCAAATTCTAGTGTGATCAGAAGGATGCTCGGAAACATTATCTTTTGGTGGTGCAGTTGCAGCTGCAGCTGCAGGTACAGGTTCTGATGAACTTGTGCCATGGAGCTGAGACACCAGCATGGTGGCAAGTACCAAAGTGGCATCAAAGTTTGAAACAGAAGCATCCTCTACAAACTTTGGTGCCATCAGAATAGGCCTGGCAAGTACCATTGTCCAAATTCTGCTTAAAAAATGTACAATTTGATAATGCCCAACAAAATCAAAGAAACATGCACAATATTGTTGGCAATGAATATAAACTACCAAACAAGTTATATAAAATACTTTGGAATCCTAAAGCATGATCATGTTACCTTGGTAAGATTAAACCGGAGCATACCTTCTACACAATCGAACTCTTTTATAAATCGTGCGGTAAGACTGTCCAGATATTCTCTCTCAGCAACATTAAATACATAAACACCATTGAGATCTTGCAGATTTTTCTTCTCTCTCTGCCAATCATACCCAATGAAATACATAAACACTAGTTACTTCAGGTAAAAACTGGTAAGGATTGAATAAAGAGGCTCGTGTATCAAAAAGCAGATGATGAGAAAACATGGAGTCAAGTTATATTCACATTAATCCATGTCATGACAGCTTTAAAGCAAAGGACTATAAACAGTGGAGCTTAAAAAACTATGAGGTTGTCAAAAGGTTTTTCATTTGTGTGATTTTTTTCTCTCTCTAGACTCTCTCTCTAGGATTCTCTCTCTACACTCGTTCATGATTCAAGCACTGATTCCACCCCTCTAACCTAAAAATCTGTGTTTTGATATCCATTTCTTGTTCAAATGAAACCTTCCACCGGTGGTGAACCACCACCGGCGCCAAACCTTGAACAACTGCCACTACAAGTGATGAATTCCTCCCCGCCTAGTCGACCTAGTACCAGGTCCGCCTCTGCTGGACCGAAATTGAAGGAGGCCAGAGATTTAACCCCGGTTAAAGCTTCTTCTGGAGTTCATAAACACAACAAAACGGACAAGGGAAGGTCGCCTCTCTCAAACTTGGACCTCCATGACCTTCTGCAATCTCCAGATGTCGCTAATATCCAAGAGATAAGGGATAGCGTTTTGGCGGTAAAAACTCCCGCCACTTCTGCCAACGCTGTTCTCCCGCCGGTCAATCAAGCCACAGCCCCTGGTAATTCCGATACCCCTATGACTTATTTGGACTCTGAAATTGAGCATTCATCCATGAATTTGCCTCCCCATTCATTGAACCCTAATCCGGATACTGCCCCCCCTGCTACGTTTGACGAAGCGGTCCTTCAGGTGAGCCTGGTTTCTACTGGAATCCCCTCTACCCCTTCTAAGTCTGCCTGTACCCCGAATCACCCCCCCGTCGATATTCCTACTACCACTAAGACCGTTAATCAGGAGAATGATGCTGATCAGCCTGATGAACATATGTGGGAGACGGAAGGTGATGACTCAGATAACGAATTACCGCCCACCTTTGACCCAACCATGCCAATTTTTCAGCCTAGAGAAACCCATGCCCTGCCTCATGATGCTAACCCTGCTACCCTGAACAAGTCCCCCCTGCCCAAACCGACCAACCCAAACCAGCCCAATGAGCCTGCCCCTAATAGCACACCTATCCCTGAGAAAACAGGAACTGCTGTTAATCAACCCCACACTAATGCTTGGCAGTCCCCTGGTCGCCATTACCTCTCAATTGCCGAGCGAATTAAACAGAGTCAGGCTGCAAAAAGAGTCTGTATAGCCTACTACCCACCTGTTACAACAGCAGATGGCAAGAAACGTGTTGTAATAACCCAGGATGATATGGTCAAAGCTACTAGGGCGTACTCTTTGCATTTATACGGCTATTTTCTAGGGACTTCGATGGATTACAACCGTGTAAATTATTGCCTTAAAAGAGATTGGAAAGCTTTCGATATTGCTGAAATTACGAAGAGCCCTACTGGATACTATTATTTCAAGTTCAATAGTGAGCAAGGGATGCAATCCGTGCTAGAGGGAGGCCCATGGTTTGTGAATAATGTGCCGTTGTTCGTGAAAAAGTGGATGCCGGACCAGTGTCTTGAGAAATCAGAACCATCGGTGGTCCCTCTTTGGGTAACAGCCCATGACGTTCCCCTTGGCCTGTGGACTGACTCTGGGATTTGCAAGATCATGAGTTTTGTAGGGGAACCCCTGCTGATGGATAAGGTCACTGAAACAAGATGCTCCGAGTTTACTGGACGATTGGGATTTGCTAGGATGTTAGTGGATGTGCAAGCCGCCTCAAACCTCCCCAATGAAGTGGAGGTTGAATTCCCAGCAGCAGAGAATAAGCAACCGGCTGTGGCAAATGTCAAACTTGCTTATCACTGGAAACCGGCGGTGTGTTCACACTGTAATGTCTTTGGGCACTCCATAAAAAGTTGTAAAAAATGTCCAAAGCAAACTGAAGATATAGCTGCCAACCTAAATCAGACCCCCCCTCCTAATGCTGTGGAAAATGTTGAGGATAGTATGCAGCAAGATGATGTGGGGTTTACAGTGGTTGAGAAGCGGAACAAGGGCAGGAAAAGAAATGCTGCTGGGAGAACTGTTACAGGTCAGATGGACAACCAGAATGAAGCAAATAACACAGCAAATAAGCACACAACAACTGACAAAACCGGCACCAGCAGTAACTCAGATACCCAGCGGAAAATGCATGACTTGCATGACAATTACGTCCAATCAGCACAGTTGAAGTCCCAAAAATCCATTAGAAGTGAGCCTAAAAGCCTAAGGAATATGAAAGATATGCACCGTGAACCTGGGAGTACATCTTCCAAACCTCAGCAGCCCCCTACCCAGCCCAGAGTTTATACCCGTTCAGCTAACTCTGCCAACAGAGACAGTCAAAATTCTCCTAAACCTGCTGCTACTCCTGTTAACCGAACTGCAGCAGCCCCATCTTCTAACCCTTCTACCTCTATCCCTCCTAAACAGCCCCATAGAACCCGTTTCCACAGCAACACCACCCCACCCCCAGCCACCCCTAAGGATTCTGTTGAAACTGCAAATAGATTTTTTGCTTTTAATGATGAATCTGCCAAACTTTTGTTACAAGGTAAAGATTTGAGTGGCCACCTTGTGGACGATAGCTCAATGTTCATTGATGCTCTTGAATTCCAAGAGGGGACTGAAATTGTTGAAGACCGTGACTATGGTATCACTGATAAACAAAAGATGTCTATTACCCAAGCTCTAATCAGGCATAAAACCATCACCCCGGAGGTACAAGATGGATGGGAGCAGGGTGAGTGGGACTTTTTTTGGGACCAATGCACGTTATTGAACATTGACACAAGTTTTGTTACTGAAGACATGGGTGTTGACACATCTGGGACTGCTCAGATGTTCTCTTTACAGGCTGTCCAAAACAGAAAAGGCAATCAAGAGGCCCAGGTTTGTCCCTCTCCTAACACTGTTTAATGGGTTTAAAAATCACCGCTTGGAATGTTAGGGGGATGTCTAATTTGTCCAGTCAAAAATCCATGAAAGACCATCTCAATTCGGATAACTTTAGTGTTTGTGGTGTTCTTGAGTCACATCTGTCCGCTCAAAAACTTTCCAATGTGTGCAATCGTGTGTTTGGCAATTGGTGTTGGGATTCTAACTCTCAGTTGTGCGACAAGGGATGCCGCATCATTGTTGCTTGGAATCCCAACCATGTTAACCTTATGATTGTGGATAAACACCCTCAAGCCATCCACTGTTTTATTGAACCGGTTGATGCCTCTTGTGGCTTCTACTGCACCTTTGTTTATGCTTCTCATCGTATGGTCCCCAGAAGGGAATGTTGGCACCGCTTACACATGCACAAAATTTCGGTGCAACAAAACCCTTGGTTGCTCCTGGGCGACTTTAATGCTATTATTGATCCGAGTGAACATTCTCTGGGGGGGTCGGGAGTCACGGACAGTATGTCTGAAGCCCGTGACTGTTTTAATTCTATTGATGTTGCTGACATATGCATGACAGGCCTCAAGTATACTTGGACCCAATCCCCTGGTAAACCTGATGGTCTTCTGAAAAAACTCGACCGTGCTATGGCAAATGATCAGTTCTTGTCCTGTTTCCCTCATGCTAGTGCTAATTTCCGTCCGTTCCTGCGTTCTGATCATAGTCCTATTGTTGTTTCCATCCCTGAAGTGCCAAAGCCGAAATCTAAACCGTTCAAGTTTCCTAACTACCTTGTTACTAAACCTGAATTTTTGCCATGTGTGTCTCGGGCCTGGTCTTCCCATGTTGAGGGTTTTCCCATGTACTCTGTTGTTTCCAAACTCAAAGCCCTTAAGAAAGATATTCGTAAGCTTAATTTTGACCAGGGCAACCTTTTCAATAAGGTTGCTTCCCTGAAAGCTGAGCTTGAAGCCATTCAGTCTGATGTGGTTAGTGATCCGTCCAATGATGACCTCCGTGAGGTTGAAGGTATATACCTTCGTGCTTACAATGAAGCTGTGAAAGATGAAGAGCTGTACCTCCAACAAATAGCTAAAGTGACTTGGCTCAAAGAAGGCGACCATAATTCCAAGTACTTTCACAAGGTGGTTAAAGCCAAACAAAACCGTAATCGGATCCATATGGTGGAAAACATGGTGGGTGAAGTGTTCATGGGTCCTCAAGTGGCTACCCAATTTGTGGAGCATTTTAGGAGTGTGTTAGGTGTCTCCACTCCTGTTTGTCACATTGACAACCCTTCATCTCTGTTCGCAAATCAGATTTCCTCGGATGATGCCCAGCTAATGGTTAGGGAGGTCACATCTACTGAAATAAAAGAAGCTATCTTTGACATTGATGACTCCAAAGCCCCGGGCCCGGATGGCTTTTCTGCCAAATTTTTCAAAGCTTCTTGGAACATTGTTGGAGAAGAGGTGTGCAAGGCAGTCAAAGGCTTCTTTCATAACTGCCAGCTCTTGAAGGAAGTCAACACTACTGTCATTGCCCTTGTCCCCAAAAATGCCAATCCAAAAAAGGTCTCGGAGTATCGTCCCATTTCGTGTTGCAATGTTATCTATAAGTGCATTAGCAAAATTATCACCAATCGAGTTAAGATTGTTCTTGACAAAATTGTTGATGACTGTCAGTGTGCTTTTATTCCAGGTCGACAAATTAGTGATAACATTCTGCTTACTCAAGAGCTCATGCGAAACTACCATAGAGACGTAGGTCAGGCTAGATGTGCTTTTAAAGTTGATATCCAAAAAGCCTATGACACTGTCGAATGGACTTTTTTATCGTTTTGTCTCCGTATGTTTGGCTTCCCCACTCAAATGATTCGGTGGATTATGACTTGTGTCTCAACTGCCACATTCACGATCGCTGTTAATGGAGACCATTCCGGATTCTTTAAAGGCAAACGTGGGCTTAGGCAGGGTGACCCCATGTCACCCTACTTGTTCACCCTTGTTATGGAAGTCCTCAACCTTATGATCAAACGTAGAGTCAATTCTAATCCGGCTTTCAAGTACCACGCAAAATGTGCTAAAGTGGGTCTTACTCACTTATGCTTTGCCGATGATCTGTTTTTGTTCTGCCATGGTGATGTCAATTCTGCCCAAACTCTCATGGATGCTCTTGAGGAGTTTAAGATGGTTTCGGGTCTCACTCCTAGCATACCTAAGAGCACTGTTTTCTTTGGTAATGTGGATCCTGTTATTCAAGAGGAAATCTGTAGCCACATCCCGTTCCAAATTGGGGAGCTTCCTGTCAAATACCTAGGTGTCCCTCTGATTTCCACCCGGCTGTATCACAAGGACTGTATCCCTCTCATTGACAAAATGAAATGCAAAATTATGGACTGGAAAAACAAATCTCTCTCCTTTGCGGGTCGTTTACAACTGATCAAATCTGTTCTTAACTCGCTCCATGTGTATTGGTCTTCGGTTTTTATCCTCCCTGTTTCGGTCTCGAAGGAGATGGAGCGTTTAATGCGTGGTTTTTTGTGGTGTCATGGTGAGCTCAAGCGTGGGAAGGCCAAGGTGAAATGGAAGGACGTGTGTAAGCCGTTGCAACAAGGGGGCCTTGGTCTTAAACTTCTTCGTACTTGGAACAATGCTCTCATTGCGAAGCACACGTGGAACATTGTGTCTAAGAAAAAGTCTTTGTGGGTCAAATGGATTCACACCTACAAACTTGACAACTGTAATTTTTGGGAATTTGACGGTAAGGGTGATTCCTCGTGGGGATGGAGAAAGATCTTAGAGTTGCGGCCTCTTTTGAGATCTCACATCTTCCACAAGATTGGTGATGGTTTGAATACGTCTGCCTGGTTCGATAACTGGCACAACCTTGGCCCATTAAGCAATTTCCTTTCATACCGGTCTATGAATGAAGATCCTCTATCCAGGTTCTCCACTGTGAATGACCTGGTTCACAATGGGAGGTGGCTGTGGCCCCCGAGTTGGCAAAGGAGATTCCCTTCAATCTGGTCTTCTCAATGTATCCAAATCACCCCGAATGTGCCTGACCATGTCTACTGGAAATCTAATGAGGGTGTGTTATCTGATTTCTCTGTAGGTCGGGTCTGGGATGACATTCAGGGCGGGGATGACATTGTTCCATGGTCTACTCTTGTCTGGTTTAATCAAAACATCCCCCGGCATGCGTTTATTGTTTGGTTAGCGGTTAGACATAAACTTCAAACTCATGACATTGTTGGGAGATGGGATAGGGTGGGGAATCTAAATTGCATTTTTTGTAACACTATGCCTGACAACCATGATCACCTATTCTTTGAATGTTGTGTTACTAAGAAAATTTGGTCTGCTTTGCAAGATTGTGCTAAGTTGGGACAATGTCCCACTAGATGGAGCTTGATTATTCCTCATATGTGCAGCCTGCCCAATGTTAACAATGTTTGGAGTGTGGTTAACCGGTTAGTTTTGGGTGCCTGTGTGTACTATGTCTGGCAGGAAAGAAACCGTCGGATACACGAACATGTGTCTCGGCCCCCGGAAGTGCTTGTGAAATTGATTAAAAATGTTGTGAAATTGAGGTTGCTTGGTCTCCCTATGGTGCAATCTGTGGGAACTATGTCTGTGGCTCGTATTTGGGACCTCAAAGGCATCCAGTGGAAAACCAAAAAGAATACCAATCCCCTCCCCCCCCCACCCACCAATGATGATCAAACACCATTATCCTAACCTGTTGAACCGGGAGAATCTGTTACATTTTGAGATTGATAAGTTGAGAAGAGAGAAAATTATCACACATTGTATGAAATGCCAGGTCTACCGTACCCTCAGGGGTCTCACTCTCACAGGTTTGCATCTCTGGGACTGGGTGGCTGGGGTTGGTTGTTGTGCTCTTATCTCTGTTTTGTGGTTCACTTCTGTCAGGGCCTGGGAGGATTGGTTTGGGTATTTTCTTTTGTATTGGATTTGCTATTTTCAGGACTGTCTCGAATGGCATCCTAGTGGCTGGTCGGTCGTTATTCCCACCTGGTGGAGTCAAAAGATTTTTTTGATGGTCATGGTTCTCCTAAAGCAGCTGTTTGTCTTAGCT
Organism: Rudbeckia hirta; assembly: GCA_028566315.1. NCBI lineage: Eukaryota > Viridiplantae > Streptophyta > Magnoliopsida > Asterales > Asteraceae > Rudbeckia > Rudbeckia hirta. The sequence continues at coordinate 59,954 of JAOXOA010000017.1, forward strand.
TTGAAGAAATATAGCCATCAATTTAATTTGGATATCTGCCAGCAGGGGCGATATGGGAGTTCCAACTGGGCTCGTAATCTTTCAAGTGTGACATTTGGGCCTACTGAAAAGCCCATGACCTGGAAAGTTCGGCTGAAGTCCACTGATGGGCCCATGCTTTGGGCCGTGAGCATGTATAGGCTTATTTTGCTCAATATGTATAGTCCTAGTAAAATTACTAATGGGTATTTATTTGTGGGTTGGGTCGGCCATATAAGTATGTGCCGTTTTTGCACCAAATTTTGGGAGCAATACTGTACCAAGTATGTGCTCATTGTTAGTCTAGTCAGTTGGAGTCTGTTGATAGGTAATCCTAGAATAGGCTGCTTTGTTTCCTACTTTTGGTCCCCGAAGCATGTTTCGGGTGATGACACGGGGGGAATGCCCCCTAAGATGATGTAGTTCTGTTTTCTCTTTTTATATACTTTGCCGGGCTTTGCCCTTTATCCAAAAAAAAAAAAAAAAAAGATCAAACTATATGTTTTTATTATCAAATTTAGTAGTCAATTATGAAAGTCAAATTGTTAAAGTCAGATCGTTGTAAATGCAACCGGTGTATATTGTATATCATCGTATATCATCGTTAAACAAACAGTTGCGGCGGTTGGTTTATCAACCGCCGAATGCAAACTATAAGTGCCATTGATGTACATCAGAATTTGAATGTTAGACCATGGGTAGTGGTGGGTTTTTTTAGGGCGTTTTTAGTCATGTGGCTGTCATGTCATTGTAGTAGTTTTTTGAAGGTGTTTTTCACTTGGGTGTGTGGGTGTGTATATTTGAAGCCTCTTTAATCATTATATACATGCATATATATATGTATGTGTGATAGAGGAGTCAAAAGCCATCATTGCAAGACATCTCTTTTTTGGCGATCTTTTAAAAACGCCTTGAAGCCAAAAACAAAACATAAAACGCCCCCGGTTTGCTATCCAGGCCCATTCAATCAATCGTAACTCATACAATCTTCCAACCAATCTTATGAATTACCGAATCCTACAAGTGGCAATATAGACAGATTGGGTGGTTGGATAAGAGAACAGAACGGCTAACATATATATGAGTTGGGCTGACCCGAAACACTCGCGTCTAAATAGTTTCACTGTTTCTCAAACCACTTTAAAAGGGTGTCGAATATAGTATTAATATATTTGTATACTTGTGCAGTTGAACACACTCTGACATTCTCTGACTAATATACAACTCGTATACATGTATATCGTATACATATATATGAGCCATATACATGTACATGGTATCAAAAGAACCTTTTATAGGATACCATTAACTTAACCACCAACAAAAGCTCAAAATATGATAACAAACACCCTAAAAATGTAACAAAAGACCTAAATGGTACTAACTTGGAGGTCAAGCTACAACAACAAACAACAAGTAAACCATCATATATATCATGACATAAGTTACAACATATGATCTAACATACATGTACAAAATCATTACACTAAAAACCCAAAACCCTAATGAACACAACAACAAAAATGCAGACCAAACCATCATCAACATCAAAAGCATGCTAGATTCAACTAAGTAACATACCTGCTAACTGGCAAGATCTTGCATGATTCCATTGATCCATTCTATGTACTCTTTCTTTTTATGTTGTTCAAAACAGTAGCCTTCCCTTCGAACAAATCCGACAAGTAATTCTCCAAATCGTCGGGTGTGTACTTAACATACTTCCCAGCGTGTCTTCCGTTGTCTAGCTGGCTCCCGAATCTCCCGAAAAACGAGCGGTAAGCAGGAAGCACCTTTTCAGATATTGATATCCGAAGTTCTTCGCGAAGCTGAGGGTCAGGGACCCTCCAAAGAGACTGCACCCTGTAAAGTTCTTCAAACAATGCATTGAAGTTTTTGAATCTTTCTTTAAGAACTTGTTTAGATGCAGTACTTGACCCACCACCAATCCCTTCATCTTTCAAACACATCAATGCTTTCCCCCATGCTGATCGGAGATAGCTCGTATGCCATTGACGAATCTGCCCACGATGTTTTCTGATCCAACGGTCACCTAACAGGTTTCTAAGCTCGGAATCTTTCACCTTTTGAACAATGTACAGGATGTTGTTCATTAAGAATATGTATCGCAGGGCGTGATCATCGTACAGCCGTGATTTCCCATCAAGATTAGCTTCTAATGAAGTGATTAGCGATAGCAGCCGGCATGAAATCGGAGACAGAGTGTCACCACTGTCGGTATCATCTTCGTTATTCAAATCTTGATCTTTGGATACTTGGCTGGATTCTTGGCTGGTTGGAAGCAAAGTGTTCAACGAATCGCTATAATCAACTAGTAATCTGATGTAATTCATCACATAACGCGTTACCGGATGAATCTCACCTCCCTGTAAAGCTCGTCTTGAATTCTCCCCCTTCACTGCATTCTCAAACTCGACGAAAGTACCAATCGCAGCTTCACCTAACCCGTTTAGAACCACCCTCACTTCATTGCAGATCGAGTTGCAGATCGATTCACCGGATTCATCAACAAACAGCATTTCGAAATCGGGTAAAACATCTGCAACAACATCATACATGTCAAGAATCCGAAACAGTTTCTCTGAAGACCGCTCTCCGATCGCCACAGCTTCACCGAAGTTCAGAACCTGCATCACGCATCCTTTTACAGTTTCAACGAAGCTGATTTCTTTGATCAATTCGGATTCGGTGAACACTTGTTCAGTTAACCGTTTTTCCCCAAACAGAAGAACTTTGGTGACAATTTTGATCGCCTGAATCCATTTCTTCATCTTCTCATCCAATGTTTTCCAGTCAATCTTCTGCACTTCTTCAATACTAAGCTTTTCAACGCCGAGAATCGATAAACACTCGTCCAGCACATCGCGCCGGACGTTACTGTAAACCTGACAGCATTCCTTTTCGTAGCCGGATCTAATCATCCGATCGGCTATGGCGTTAAGCTCCTTAATCGATTCAGGATAGATCAATTCAATACAAACGTCGCCGCCTAAGCTCGGACCTCGTTCGTGATGATAACCGTGATGATAACCGCTACCTCCGTCGTCTCCGTCGTAATCTTCTCGGTAGCTGTCAAACTCGTCCTCGATTTCAATCTCGTTCGCCGCAAACGAAAGCGAAGCCTTACGGATCGAGCCGTATAACCGATCTACGTCAAGCGGAACCGTGTTACGGATCAAAATATGCAAAAACTCGTCTTCAAGCTTCGACATGGCGACCTGGAGTGCGTTCTCAGCTCGATCCATAACCTCGCTGTCCAAATCGGACTGGATATTGAGTTCTTCAGTCAATTTAATAACCGTATCCACAGCTTCCAGATATTCCGCGCCGAGAGATCCGGAATCATGCCGGAGAATCACCTTCTCTGCAGTTTCAAACCGATGATCGATTTCATTTTCTTCACCGGCGGAACCTCCTTCGATCAAATCGGTGATGTTAGACAGACGGTTATCGAAGCTGGATAGAATCATGATCATATCCTCCGTTGCTTGTGTGTTGATGTTGAGGCTCTTCACGATCTGTTGAGCTGTAGCTAAAACTCTGTCTTGACCTTCTATGGTTGCCGCCATCATTGATGGCCGGTGGTGTGTGTACTATAGGGGAGATTATCGGGTTTTGGATAAATTAGGGTGAAGGTGAGGTGTGTGTGTGTGTGAAGATCGACGGCCGGTGGTTTGGAAGTGTGGAATTAAGGCGTTGATGGGTGGATTAGCTTCACCGGAAGTGATATTTCCGGCGAGAGGGTTGTTGGCCGGCGGGAATACGTAGTGATGATACAGGTTAAGGGGGTTGTGTTTGTTTGTTTATATAAACAAGGGTCAGTCAATAAAAGGGTATTGTGAAGATCAATTCTATCCTGGTTAAATTAGTTTGAAAATGCTAAAAGCTTTGTAGCTCAATGGTATTCTGGCTGGTGTTTCGTGCTCTCTTTTTGAAGGTTGTGGGTTGAAGTCCTGCAGTATACAGGTATTTATGGGTTAGTTGTAAGGGTAGTTAGGAGCAATGTTTTAAAAACAGGTTTTTTAATCGTATCGGATTAGGCTTAAACATTGTTTAACCGGGTTGTACCAGATGGTTCAACCGGGTTCTTAGTTATCACTATAATACATGAAAATACCACCTCAACTCAAAACATAATCTGAAATTATATGATTTCATTATAAAAAACAACTTTCAATCAAAGTTTTTTAAATAAAAGTGTAGAAAATATTTATGACATTAGAGTATTGAATGCATCAAGTTTACGGTCGCATATAATTGATGATATAAAAATATATAGTGCTTATACATAGATAATAGAAACATCAAATATGCTTATACATGAATCAAACATGTCTAAACAATAGGGAA
>JAOXOA010000017.1:166911-182523 GCA_028566315.1 Rudbeckia hirta
TCAGAGCCATGGGTGATCAATTCAACCGTCGCCGTCGATCCGCCGACAGAGGCAACGCCGACCTTGAACATGATCAACACGTTGAAGATGAAGTGGAATTGCTGCGCCAGCAACTTATCGATGCCGGAATCCAACCGATTACGGATCGTCGACGGGGTCAAGAGTCGGAAACAGAACGTACCGAGTCCGAGATCTTCGACTACCGTTACAACAATGATCGATATGAACGCCCACCTGCGGATCACAGATTCGAGGACCGCTACGACCCGCGCGATCGAAGAAACAGGCACAGGTTCGAATTTCAGGATCGAGAAAACGAAAACCCCTTCGGCCGACCACTGCGAGGGAATCGGTCGCCACCCCGGGCCGACCCTTTGCGTGCGTTAGGGTTTCGTTTTGACATTCCGGAGTTTGAAGGCGGTGTTCTCCCCGATGAATTCCTCGATTGGATCCAGACGGTGGAAAGGGTTTTTGATGTTCGTGACGTACCCGATGATATGAAGGTAAAGCTCGTCGCAATGAAGCTAAAAAAACACGCTTCTTTGTGGTGGGAAAACCTCAAACGGCAACGTCTTCTCGAGGGCAAACACAAAGTTACTACATGGGACAAGATGAAGCGGCTGCTACAAAAAATTTTTTTACCCGTGAATCACCGACAGGACGCGTTCGTCGAATATCACGGTTATAAGCAGGGCTCATCTACGGTGGCTGATTTTAGTTTCGAGTTTGACCGTCTTCGTATGCGTTGTGGTGCCGCTGAGGACGAAGAGCAAGTGATCGCACGTTTTCTGGGTTCCCTCCGTCCTGACATCTCTGAGGTAGTCCAATTACAACAATTTTATTCATTTGATGATGTTTGCAGGTTAGCGGTTAAAGTCGAAAAACAGGCGTCTTCACGGTCTCGGTTCTCCAACCCACGGCCCAATCAAAGCCGCGGGGCGGGGCCCGTTAATGCATCTCCGCAGGCCCAACCCACCTACCCAGGCCCAACGTCGACCGCCACCCCAGCCCAAAAACCGCCGGTTCCCACATCAGGGGCCGGCCCACAATCGTCCGCCGTTCGGTGTTTTAAATGCCAAGGCATCGGACATCGCCAGCGTAACTGTCCCAATGCCCAAACCGTTGCCCTAGTCGACGACCCGGAACCCGTCTATGACGAGTCCGACACCGAAGCCAATGACCCACCGAATTCGGAAATCCTGTATCCGGATCGTGGGGAGGCTTTGATTTCTCAACGGGTCCTTAATACGGCAGTCGTCGCCCCCGGCGATGACACCGCGTGGTTGCGTCATAACATCTTCCGGACTAAGTGCACAATCAAAAACAAAGTGTGTGACATAGTCGTCGACGGAGGCAGTTGTGACAACATGATCGCCACCACCGCCGTCGAGAAATTAGGGTTAACAGTCCAACCCCACCCTGATCCCTACCAACTTTCGTGGCTAAAAAAAGGCAACACCATTAAAGTCACACACCAATGCCTAGTGTCCTTCTCCATCGGTAACAAATACAAGGATGCTTTACTTTGTGAGGTCATCCCAATGGACGCTTGCCATATACTCTTAGGACGGCCGTGGCTTTATGACCGCCGTGTTCGTCACGACGGTTATAAAAACACATATAGTTTTCTCAAAGACGGACTCCACATTACCTTAGCCCCGTTTAACCCGAAAACTACCCAACCCGAAGCCCACCTCCTTACCCGTTCCGAGTTCCTCACCTGCGCCCTAAACCCCCGACCGCCGTGGCTCCTCGCCATGGTGCTTATGGAACCCAACGACATAGCCCCAAGCCCACCCACAGCCGTGACCTCCCTTTTACACGAATTCCATGACCTTTTCCCTGACGATATCCCACCCGGCCTACCCCTCGAGCGTGAGATACAACATTGTATCGACTTTTTACCCGGCTCGAGCATCCCAAACCGCCCAGCCTACCGTATGAACCCAAAAGAATATTCCGAGCTTCAAAGCCAAGTGTCCGAGTTACTGGCTAAGGGTTTTATTCGTGAGAGTAAAAGCCCTTGCGCCGTCCCCGCCTTACTTGTACCCAAACCTAACGGGACTTTTCGGATGTGCATTGACAGCCGGGCCGTGAATAAGATAACTGTTAAATACCGCTTTCCTATTCCTCGTTTCGATGACTTGTTGGACCAATTACATGGCTCCAACATTTTTTCGAAAATTGACCTAAGGAGCGGGTATCATCAAATTCGAATGCGGCCGGGAGATGAATGGAAAACCGCGTTTAAGACGCGTGATGGGCTTTACGAATGGATGGTCATGCCATTCGGACTTTCTAACGCGCCGAGTACGTTCATGAGGCTTATGAATCATGTTTTCCGGAGCTTAATTGGTGTTTGTGTCGTCGTTTATTTCGACGACATCCTAATCTTTAGCAAGACATTGGCTCAACACTTGCTCGACTTACGTTCGGTCTTCATCATTTTGCGCGAACAGCGCCTGTTTGCTAATGAAAAAAAATGTCACTTTTTGACCGAACAAGTAATATTTTTGGGCCACCTTGTGCCGGGCGCCGGTATTCAAATGGACGACGGGAAGATATCGGCTATCACTTCTTGGCCGGTACCCAAATCGCTACACGATGTACGTAGTTTTCACGGTTTGGCGTCTTTCTATCGTCGATTCATTCGGAATTTCAGCACCATCGCAGTCCCGATTACGGAACTGTTAAAGGCATCGAAGTTTTTGTGGACGCCGGGGGCACAAAAGTCGTTCGAAACTCTCAAAGAACTTGTCACCACGGCCCCCATTCTCGCCCTCCCAAATTTTAATGACGTGTTTCAAGTTGAATGTGACGCATCCGGTATTGGTATTGGCGGCGTCCTTAGTCAAAGTGGGCGTCCCGTCGCATTTTTCAGCGAAAAGCTGAATGAGGTCCGTCGACGTTACAGCACGTACGACAAAGAGTTCTACGCAATTATTCGGAGCCTGGATTACTGGCGACACTATTTGTTGCCGAATGATTTTATCTTATTTTCTGATCACCAGGCGTTGAAATACATCCAGGACCAACTCAAGTTAAACCCGCGCCACGCGAAATGGGTCGAAAGTCTACAAGCTTTCTCCTTTACGATCCGTCACAAGGCCGGCGCCGCCAACACCGTCGCCGATGCCTTAAGCCGCCGGCACAGCCTTATGACGACCGTGACACTCTCGGTTACCGACTTTGGTTCGTGGCAGCAGCTATACGACACAGATCCCGACTTCGCCGCGCCTTGGTCGCTCACCGCCGACAAACCGTGGGGTAGGTTCTCTAGGCGCGATGGGTTTTTGTTTCGCGACGCTCTAATTTGTGTGCCTCAATCGTCCTACCGCGAACAGATCATCCTCGAATGTCACGATGGCGGACTCGCCGGCCACTTCGGCCGTGAAAAAACGGTGATCCAAGTCCGCGAACGCTTCTTTTGGCCACGGTTGGAGGCGGATGTTGCTCGGTTGTTGCGGCGCTGCCATACGTGTCACATTGCCAAAACCACTCATACCAACCAAGGCTTATATTCCCCGTTACCGGTACCGAACGCTCCATGGGAGGACGTAAGTTTGGATTTCGTTCTGGGACTTCCAAAAACACAGCGGCAAAAAGACTCAATAATGGTCGTGGTCGATCGTTTCTCGAAGATGGCTCACTTTGTTCCATGTGTTAAGACATTCGATGCTTCACAGGTCGCCAGGTTATATTTCACGGAAATTGTCCGTCTCCATGGAGTACCAAAAACAATAACGTCCGATCGTGACGTCAAGTTCGTTGGCCACTTTTGGCGCACCTTATGGAAGCGCCTCGGTTCCAAGTTACAATTTTCAAGCTCTCACCACCCACAAACCGACGGACAAACCGAAGTTACTAATCGTAGTTTGGGTAATCTCCTTCGAGCATTGGTAGGCGAGAAACCCAAACAGTGGGACTTGGTCTTGCCACAAGCGGAATTTGCGTACAACCGTTCGTCGCATAAGTCTACGGGGAAATCGCCATTTTTTATCGTCTACGGACGAAATCCGTTCACCCCGTTGGATTTAGCACCCCCGCTTACAGTGAGCCCAATTAGTACCGATGGGGACATCCGAGCGGCCCAAATCCAAGAAATGCACCAACATGTCAGGGCCCAAATTGCTAAACATAACCTGCAGTATCAGGAGTCGGCTAATAAACATCGTCGTGCAATGGTTTTTCGTCCAGGTGATTTAGTTTGGATTCATTTGCGTAAGGACCGTTTTCCGCAAGGCAGATTTGGTAAACTTCACCCGCGGGCAGATGGTCCTTTCAAAGTTTTGGAGCGTATCAACGACAACGCGTACAAGATAGATCTACCGGGCCACTACAAAGTCTCTGCCACTTTTAATGTCGCGGATCTTTCGCCATACGAGGGAGATTTTGAAGATGACGACTCGGGGACGAGTTCTTTCCAACCCGGGGAGGATGATGGCGAGGAAGACGGGTTAAAGTCGTTAGGTTTCGGAGACTCGCTCCCGATTCAAAATCAAAGTGGCTAACGGTCCAGAACCCGGTTCACAAAAAGCCGGCCCGTCGATCCCTCCTAAGGCCGCCGGTTTAGTTTAATTAAATTGTTTGGTTTTATTTAATTATCTTCTTTTGTTTAAAAGTTTGAACTTGTTATCTTATCCTATCTTTTAGGTTAGGGTTTTAGTTTAAGTATGATTTCTTTTCATTGTAAAACTTGGTTTTTGATTTGGTTTTTCTTGGTTGAATCTAATTTCGGTTTGGAGTGATCTCGCCGAGTTATCATTTGTGAATCGACATAGATCGATTGTTTGTTTTAACTATCCATCACGCTATCAAGTGGTATCAGAGCCATGACGGATCAGCGCCCAAATCATCGTCGATTCGCCGACCGTAGAGGCAACGATGACTATGCCCGTGATCCGAGGGATGTCGATGACATCGAAACCTTGCGCCAACAACTTCTTGCTGCCGGAATTCAACCGGCGACCGATCGTCCACAAGCGGAGTACGATTCCGAACACACCGAGTCGGAATATGATTTTCAACAGCCTCCTGCGTTCGGCCGAGATCAGCGGGACCAAAACCCGTTTGGTCAAAGACCGAACCGTCCTCGTTCACCGCAGCTACAACAGGATCCCTTGAGGGCTATGGGATTTCGATTTGAGATCCCGGAGTTCGAAGGGGGTGTCGCACCAGATGATTTCCTAGACTGGATCAATACAGTCGAACGGGTTTTTGATCTTCGTGATGTTCCGGATAACATGAAGGTCAAACTCGTAGCCATGAAGTTGAAACGCCACGCCTCCTTGTGGTGGGAACACGTTAAGAAAAAGCGGGTTCTCGAAGGCAAATCGAAGGTGGAAACGTGGAGCAAGATGAAGCGTTTGTTAAACCGCAAATTCCTTCCTGTTAACCATCGCCAAGACGCGTTCTTGGAGTATCACGGTTTCAAACAAGGTACCCTTTCTGTTACAGATTTTATTTTTGAATTCGAGCGGTTACGTATGCGCTGTGGAGCGGATGAAGACGAAGAACAGGTGATCGCTCGTTTCTTGGGTTCCCTACGTCCGGAAATCGCGGATGTGGTTTATTTACAACAGTATTTTACCTTCGATGATGTCTGTCGACTCGCGTCGCGAGTTGAGAAACAGGCCCACGCAAAGTCCCGGAACCCATACCCGCGGCCCAATCAAAGCCGGGGTACCGGGCCCTCTACCGTCCCTTCAAACCCTCCTGTCGCAACCCAGCCTACGGCCCAACAACCACCCTCTACCGCCGGCCCAAAACCGCCTGTCCAGGCCCAGTCCATTGCCTCGGTTAGGTGTTTCAAGTGCCAAGGCCTCGGCCACCGACAACGTAATTGTCCGAATACACAAACCGTAGCCTTAGTGGACGAGTCTCCACCTGTTTTTGATGAGTCTGATAATGACACGGGTGAACCGACAGAAACCGCGGTTCTTTTACCGGATCGGGGCGAAGCACTTATTTCACAGCGGGTATTGAGCACGACAGTTGATGCTTCAGGGGACGACACCGCGTGGCTTCGTCATAATATTTTCCGTACTAAGTGCACCATCAAAGGTAAGGTTTGTGACATCGTTGTCGACGGTGGTAGCTGCGACAACATGATCGCAACAACGGCCGTTGAGAAATTGGGGTTAGCCGTTCAGACACACCCTGATCCTTATCAGTTATCGTGGCTCAAGAAAGGTAATCACATCAAAGTTACGCATCAATGTTTAGTGTCGTTTTCGATTGGCAATAAATATACTGATGCTCTTTTGTGTGAGGTTATACCCATGGACGCTTGCCACATCCTGTTGGGCCGTCCGTGGCTTTATGATCGGCGGGTGAAACATGACGGCTTTCGTAATACATATTCGTTCCGCAAGGATGGTTTAAATATTACCCTCGCCCCATTTAACCCTACATCTACCACCCCTGAAGCCCACCTTTTGTCCCGTTCGGAATTTCTGTCTTGTGCCCTTAAGCCGCAACCACCGCTCGTCTTTGCACTAGTTGTCGTTGAACCGAACACCCCTCCTGAACCACCTATTCCAGCCGCGATTCAGCCCCTTTTGGCCGAGTTCCACGATTTGTTTCCGGAGGAAATCCCCGCGGGTTTACCTTTGGAACGTGATATCCAACACGCCATCGATTTTCACCCCGGTGCCACAATCCCGAACCGCCCAGCGTATCGAATGAATCCCAAAGAATACGCCGAACTCCATCGCCAAGTGTCTGAGTTGCTTGATAAGGGGTTCATACGCGAGAGTAAAAGCCCCTGCGCCGTTCCCGCTCTCTTGGTGCCCAAACCGGGAGGCGCTTACAGGATGTGCATCGATAGTCGGGCCGTTAACAAGATCACGGTCAAGTACCGTTTTCCCATTCCCCGTTTCGACGACTTACTCGATCAGTTACATGGCTCGTGCATTTTCTCAAAAATTGATCTTCGCAGTGGTTATCACCAGATTCGCATGCGTCGTGGGGATGAGTGGAAGACGGCTTTCAAAACGAGAGACGGTCTCTACGAGTGGATGGTTATGCCCTTTGGTTTATCGAACGCACCCAGTACTTTTATGCGTTTGATGAATCACGTTTTTAAGGGTCTTATCGGGGTTTGCGTCGTCGTTTATTTCGACGACATTCTGGTTTTTAGTACTTCTTTGGAGGCGCACTTATTACATTTACGGGACGTTTTCTCTATTTTGCGTGCTCAGAAACTTTATGCGAATGGAAAAAAATGCCATTTTCTTACACCGGAGGTTATTTTTTTGGGGCATCTCGTTTCCGGCTCGGGCATTCGCATGGATACGAGTAAAGTTTCCGCCATCACCACTTGGCCCACACCGACGTCGCTACATGAGGTACGCAGTTTTCATGGGTTGGCTTCTTTTTACCGGCGATTTATTAAAAATTTTAGCTCCGTTGTCGCTCCTATCACGGAATTATTGAAGTGTTCGAAATTTTGTTGGACGCCCGAAGCTCAAAAAGCCTTTGATACCTTAAAGCAACTCGTCACAACCGCCCCCATCCTCGCACTCCCTAACTTTGACGCTGTTTTTCAAGTCGAGTGTGATGCTTCCGGGGTTGGTATCGGCGGTGTCCTTTCCCAGAATGGTCGTCCGGTGGCTTTCTTTAGTGAAAAATTGAATGACGTCCGCCGTCGTTACAGTACGTACGATAAGGAGTTTTACGCAATTATTCGCAGCTTGGATTATTGGCGTCATTATCTCCTTCCGAATGACTTTATTCTTTTTTCCGACCACCAAGCATTGAAATATATTCAGGGCCAAGTGAAGTTAAACCCGAGGCACGCTAAATGGGTTGAACGGCTTCAGGAGTATTCCTTCACCATCCGCCACAAAGCCGGTCACGCGAATTCTGTCGCCGACGCACTGAGCCGCCGCCCAGCTTTCCTCTCGTCGGCTGTTATTCACGTCCCCTTCTTCGCTGCCTGGCCTCGGTTGTACGATGACGACCCGGAATTTTCGGAACCGTGGGCGAAGACAGCCACCGCTCCGTGGGGTCTTTTCAGCAGGGCCGATCAGCTTTTGCTTAGGTCGGGGCGCATTTGTGTGCCGGGTTCATCTTTACGGGAGCAAATCATTTTGGAATACCATCGTGGTGGTCTTGCGGGTCACTTTGGGAGAGACAAAACCGTCGCACAGGTAAAAGAACGTTTCTTTTGGCCGAAAATTGAACATGATGTTACTCGGTTGCTTCGTCGTTGTCACGTCTGTCATATCGCCAAAACGACTCACACTAACCACGGCCTCTACACGCCCTTACCCGTCCCTAAAGCACCGTGGGAAGATGTGAGTTTAGATTTTGTATTGGGGCTACCTAAGACACAGCGCCAGAAGGACTCGATTATGGTGGTCGTCGACCGGTTTTCTAAAATGGCCCACTTTATTGCTTGTGCAAAAACGTTCGATGCATCGCAGGTCGCCCGCCTTTATTTTGCAGAAATTGTTCGACTACACGGAGTCCCGAAAACGATTACGTCCGACCGGGACGTGAAATTTGTGGGGCACTTTTGGCGTACGTTATGGAAGCGACTTGGCTCAAAGTTGCAGTTTTCGAGCTCCCATCACCCGCAAACTGACGGGCAAACCGAGGTTACGAATCGGAGCTTGGGTAATTTATTACGCGCTTTGGTCGGCGATAAGCCGAAACAATGGGATTTGATGCTACCCCAAGCGGAATTTGCATATAATCGCTCGTCTCACAAGTCCACCGGTAAAAGCCCGTTCTTCGTTGTTTATGGTCGCAATCCATTTACCCCCTTGGATCTAGCTTCAACACTAGATATTTCGACCCTTAGCAATGATGGGGATGTCCGTGCGGCCCAAATTCAAGACATGCACCAACAGGTTCGGGCCCAAATTGAAAAACATAACCTCCAGTATCAACAAGCCGCGAACAAGCATCGTCGTCTCGTTGTTTTTAAACCAGGGGACTTGGTGTGGATTCACTTACGTAGGGAACGATTCCCGCAGGGTCGGTTTGGTAAACTCCATGCGCGTGCTGATGGTCCGTTCAAGGTCCTCGAAAGGATTAATGATAATGCTTACAAAATTGATTTGCCCGGCCATTACAAAGTGTCCGCCACCTTCAACGTAGCTGACTTGTCTCCGTACGAGGGCGATCTTCTTGATGATGATGACTCGGGGACGAGTTCTTTTCAACCTGGGGAGGATGATGGCGAGAGGGACGATTCGGGTATTTCGGGTTTCGGAGGTTCCAATCCGATCCAAACTCAAAGTGGCTAAGTGACGCGTCGGGAAGCCGAAGACCGGTCCGCCAACCCTCCATGGCCGGCCGGATCTTTTATTAGTTTTAATTATCTTTTTTATTATTTGTTTAAAAGTTTGAACTTGTTAGTTTATCCCTATCTTTACGATTAGGGTTTAGTATTTAATTTCTTTTCAGTTGTAATTGGGATTTGGTTCTTTTGGATTATTGTTCTTGAATAATAAATCGGTTTGGAGGGTCTCGCCGATCTTGTCTTTGTTTACGAATTGGATCTGTTCGATTCGTTAATTATCCATCACGCTATCAACACTAATCACACACACACACTCAAACACCGATTCTGGGAATCCAATAGAACCAAGAGGTTGAAAATGCAAATCCTATAGGTTATGGGTTATGATGTATTTATGGTAGAAAATCTAGGTATTGTTGTTCAAAAAAATATAAAAAAAGAGTAAAAAACATACACCATACCTTCCATGAAGGACATGTACATCATCCTTGGTTGAATTTGGCCATAGATCCAACTCGATGACCCTTACACCTTTCTGCAATGCTTGAATTATGGGTGCATCACTACAGTCACTGCTCAATTGGTTCCCAGTTAAATAGGAATTGTGACCGGTAAATATAAAATAGTGAGACAATGGAGCATTCATATCATGATGAACCTAGAAGATAACAAAGATCATAATTATCTTACATGTTATATCAACAATTGTTTCACTAACTTTTTTAGAAGCTTACTGTGAAGTACAAAATTGGAAAGGAAATGGTTATAGATAGAAATATTATATAATAACAAAATCAATCAAGTTTGCTATAATGAAGCATCACACAGTCTGCTCAAGCAACTAGCCAGACAGCTCAATTATATTCTAATTTATACTTTCGACCCTTATACCTTTATCCAACTTACGCTTTTAGCCCTAGGCTATTTTGTCATTTTTTTTAACTTTCTCTTTACGGTTTGCATATTTTTTACGTCATTTCTACATGAATTTTTTCCCGATTCTTTTATGGTTAGTTTTTCTTTTATGTAGGTAAATACTAATGTACAAACGATCGAAATTTAGTCTCACGATTCACGCAAGGCGCAGGGTACACCTCCTAGTTACTAGTTAGGGCTAAATTCAGTACATGCGTTCAGAATAGAGATTTCGAATCAAATTACAAGGAAAACAAAATATACTATACCGAACGATTAGGATCAAGAACATGATTAGAGTCACCAAACAGGTACTTGAAGAACGTCTCGAGATTGAAACCCTTGCGATGGAAGATATGAGCGGTGCTATGCATAATTGCTTGAGCATCTTCCAAAGTAGCTTTCTCCTGTTTCTGAACCTCAACAAGGAACCGCTGAAGATGATCGGCATTCATGATGCCGTTATCGGAGTACTTCTCAAACAGAGCCTTTACTGGCGGGGGAGCTTCAGTGGCGGCCAGCCGGAACCTCCGCCGGAAACAGAAACAGACTTTATAGGTCTGCTTGGACATTGCAGTTGATCGGTGAAGACAATTGTAACGGAAAATGTAGATTTGTAGCAGGATTTTGCTTGCAGGAATGGGAAGGTATGGATTGTTGTGATCATGATTCAATCAGAGGTTTAAAACAAACAGAGACAGCAAAGCATTGGATGTGCATATGGCAGGCCCCACTGATACGAGAACATGATCCTCTTTTATCTTTAACTAGAATTTGCACCCGCGCGTTGCGCGGGGCGAGACGTCACTAAACTTAAGCGACTCATA
The DNA here is from genome assembly GCA_028566315.1 of Rudbeckia hirta. NCBI lineage: Eukaryota > Viridiplantae > Streptophyta > Magnoliopsida > Asterales > Asteraceae > Rudbeckia > Rudbeckia hirta. The sequence goes on from JAOXOA010000017.1 coordinate 177,907, forward strand.
TTTGTTATAATAATTAGATCCCTTGGAGATACACATAATGTTTCAATAGGCCAGGATACGATGGATGCTATCTGGTTGACCTATTAAGACCACCTTGGATTGTGACGACATAATAAAATGTATCATCATTGCCATAGGAAGCTCGATGGAGTCGCAAACAACCCCACCATTGAGGACCTACGATCCTACGGGGCACAAAAAAAGTTATATTATATATATTAATTTTATTTAAACCCATTTGTTTTATGTTGTAAAAAGTTGGAACCTTTTAAAGTAAGATTTTTTTTTTTACTTTTAGGCCCCTATCCATTTAATTATTTGGCTATTTCTTTAATTTTCTACCTACTACGCCACTAATACTCGATTGAAAAAAAAACATTAATTCACATTTGACTTGAAAATTGAAAGCTCAAAACTGAGACAGTAAACAGAGTAACTCTATAAACTCTCTATTATGACTCAAAATCAAACCCATAATGTTAGCAATAAAAAAAATTATTATCCTGGAATATAAATAGGCATAAATACTTATGCAATTTTTGAACATCAGTTGTACAAAACAATTGTTAGGTTAATTAATTGTAATTACATTCCGGTGTAATTCATGCTTAGGCGATTAGTGCCTCGTGAAGATGAATATGATCGGGTGGCAGTAATCAGTCAGTGATCCCAATTAGCCGTTAAAAAAAACAATCCGGTGTAATTAAAAACTTATTTGTCCCCGCCTGTGTGGTGGACTGGCATCCGGGCAATGTTGCGTGCTCTCTCCTTTGGAGGTCGAGAGTTCAAATCCTACTGTGTACGGGTATTTCGTGTTAGTTGTAGAGTATAGAGTAACAACCGTTCAAAAAAAATTAAAAACTTATTTAGAGAAAAAAAATAATTGTTATATCACTTTGCATGCTCTTGGACTTAAAAAACAAAATTAATTGAACTTTAATAGAGAATGAATTCCAAAGATTTTATAAACCAACAAACACCTCCTTCTCTGTTCTCTCTCACTTTTGCTCTTTTCACAAATTTCACACTGCTCCATTTCTGAAACTGCCGACCAAGGCATAAGTGTTTCCGGCGAAGCCATTTTGGCGTCTATGTTATCGGGTTCAAACCCTACCTATACAGCCACCGATACTTATTTGTGAGGGAAGCCCAACGAAGGTGATAGAGATACGACGCCGAGGCTGAGCAAGAGATCTGGAGCAGAGGCGGCGGCGGATATACGGCGCTTGAGTCGGTGGATGGACGATGGTGAGCGTAAGTCATGGCGGTGAGTTGCTTATAAGAAAACCTTCAGCGCTACCGCTTATATCCTTTCCAGTTGGAGCCTGACAGCCACACGATTAGAGAAGCGGCGACCACCACCGACCTGGCCGAGACCTGAGCAACGCCATAACACCAGCGCCTTGCTGTCTCTCCCTGCCTCTTCTCGTTTCTAGCTTCTCTAACCTCTGACCTCAATAACATGGAGCAAACCGACGTCGTCACCATGCCATAATCGATTCCCACCATACCTGCAAAATCAACCACCCCCACCGTGTTGGCCGGTGGATGGGGAATGTTTGATGCAAATCACGGCCCTGAAGTCTCCGACGGCGATCATCGATAACATCTTCTCCAACGGGAAGGGTTTCCCCTTTCTCTCTCCTCTTGATGCAGATAACGAAAAAACAGGAGGGACTAAATTGCAATTATTTGTGGCCAAAACGAAAAGCAGCAACACATACGGACGAAAAACAGGAGGACTAAATTGCAATTATTTGTGGTCAAAACGAAAAGCATCAAAACATACTGTAGTTAAGAGACTCTAAATTGTTATATAGATAATGGCTGCTCTATAAAGCCACCCTTTTCATGTTATTGAATGCAAGCCTTTCATCAAATATATTAACTTTCATATGGTATACAGAGCCTAAAGTGCTCCACCGAGCTTTTCCAAAAGATCCAGCCAACTCCCATTTTTTTTCAAGTCGTCTTCAACCTTCCTCTGTTTCGCTTCAATGGCACCTTCTCAAATCATCCAGCTTACAGCATCCACAAACTTCAACGTTACCCTCACCAACGATAACTTTCCGGTATGGCGAAAACATGTCTATTCTTCACTCATCGGCCTCGATCTTGTATCCTTCATCACAAGCCCCTCATCAGCACCGGCAGAATTTCTAGATGCTGAGTCAAAAAAACCAAACCCGGATTACTCACTTTGGTTTCGACAGGATCAAGTCATCCTTGCTGCTCTTCTAGGCAGTTGCTCTCCCAACATCCAGCCGATAATTGCTTCAGCAACCACGTCTCTTGAAGCATGGAATAGCCTAGTCACAAGGTTTGCTAATACATCGCGATCCAGAATTATCGCTCTAAAATCGAAACTTGCTTCTAATCCAAAAGGCTCTCGTTCAATCACGGACTACCTTCGTGATATGAAATCAATTGCAGATGACCTAGCCTTGGTTCAACACCCAGTCTCTGATGAAGATCTTATGATCCACGTTCTGTCTCAACTTGGTGAAGAATACAAACCCATTGCTGCCTCGCTTCGTTTGCTTAATTCGACGATCACCTTCCCGGAGTTATTTGAGAAACTCGTTGATTTTGAACGAGATCTACCTACTACTAATGCTCCTGCTTCCCCAGTTATGGCAACTGCCAACTTCACGCAAAAGCAAACTCGACAAGGATTCCGTGGAAATGCCGATAGGCGACCCAATTCTGGCTCATCTCAGTCACGTGCGGGTAGAAGTCATTGGACGCAGGGTACACAGTATAATGGTGGGCACCGTGATTCACGTAAAGCTATATATTGTCAATTTTGTAACTTTGCAGGTCATGAAGCAAAGGAGTGTCGAAAGCTTGCTCGGTTCTTACGGGATAACCAAGTTTCCATAGACGCCTCTCAGTCATCCCACAAAACAGCTCCCACTGCTAATGTTACTACTGCTTCGTCCTACATGTTTGATTCCGGTGCATCTCACCATGTCGATCCGGATCGTGCGTCCTTTCATTGTATTTCGGATTATGGCGGCCCGGACGAAATTGTCCTAGGCAATGGTAATTCCTTGTCCATTACTCATATTGGCCAAACCCATTTACCCATACCTAATGGTTCCCTTGAGTTAAAAAATGTTTTATGTGTTCCTCACTTTAAACATAAACTTATTTCTGTGGCAAAATTATGTAAAACTAACAATGTTTCTGTGGAATTTTTTCCCACACATTTTTTTGTCAAGGATCTACGCACGGGGGCACGTCTCATGCGGGGCGAGAATTACCTTGATGTCTACTATGCAAATCTTCCGTCATCGCCTCAAATAAATGCGATCACCACCACATCCCCACTTGATTGGCATCATAAGCTAGGACATCCGTCGGCTAGCATTCTCCAACAAATAGCCAAATGTTTAGGTTTTCATTTTAATCTTCAAAAATTTCATTGTAATTCGTGTTCCATTAATAAAAGCCATAAGTTGTCTTTTGGTCCTAACTCATTCACTACTACACAACCCTTACAACTTGTCTATTCTGATGTTTGTGGCCCAATTGATAAATCTATTGATGGATTCACTTATTATGTGATTTTTGTTGACTTTTATACTAAATACGTTTGGCTATATCCAATGAAAAAGAAATATGATGTTTCTCTTTTGTTCCCATAATTTAAACTACCAGTGGAAAAATATTTTCAAACACCATTAATATCTCTTTTTACTGATAATGGTGGAGAATATATTGGTCTCACTACGTACTTACAATCTCAAGGTATTTCTCATTTTACCACCCCCCTCCCCCCGCATACTCCCGAACAGAATGGTGTTGCCGAACGACGCCACCGTCACATAGTGGAGACCGGCTTGTCACTCTTGCATTTTGCTCAACTTCCACTCTCGTTTTGGACACATGCTTTCCAAACTGCAGTCTACCTTATCAATCGTCTACCCACACCCATTCTTGACTCCAACTAACCATAATATCTTCTTCATCAAAAACAACCAACTTCTTCTAAACTAAAACCTTTTGGTTGCTTGTGCTACTCATGGCTACGACCCTAAGAAAAATCCAAACTACATCCAAGGTCGGAACAATGCATTTTCTTGGGATATTCCACCTTTAAATCAACTTATAAATGCTTTGATCCAAAAACCAACAAGTTATATCACTCTAGGCATGTGGAGTTCATTGAACATAATCTTCCCTTTCACTCAAATTTACCACCCAGTTTACCTACTGTTGACCAATTCTTTAATCATCACCCAACTCCCTCTCTCACTTCAAACGTACCCAACCCCACCTTTTCCAACCCACCACCTTTTATCTCTCCTCCTAATACTCAAACTATACCCACATCATCTCCACCTACCACATCACACATCCCTACTACTAATGACTTGTCTCCTCCACCTATTTCACCCATCACCTCACCCAATACTCATGTTCCCATTTCACCCCACACAACTTTCTCACCCCACACTCAAGTTAATTCTAAACCACCTTACACCCACATTTAGGGGTGTTCATCGGTTCGGTTAACGATTAATTCGATTTGTTTGGATTGATTTGTTCGGATTTGGAAATTTCAGACCCTAATCGTTATCCGAATCGATCCGAATTCAGTAGTGATCTAAT
>JAOXOA010000017.1:2128683-2139897 GCA_028566315.1 Rudbeckia hirta
GCTACCTTCCTCAAACTTTTTCATCCCAAAATCTTTCCATTAGATGGAGTTCTATTAGTTGTTAGTCAAAATCTTCATTCAAGAATCATCCTTTCTTGCCGGTAAGTTCGCGTAACATCCATTTTCACTAGTTTTTGTATACACCTTACGTTTTCAAAATCACTTTCCTTTTCTTGATAAAACTCGATAATTTTTCATTTTTAATCATATTGTCAATCATAAAACCTCATTAGGTTTTCTCAAAATGATTTTATAAATAAATCCACAAATATATATTTTTCTCAAATTAAAATATATTAAACTAAGGATTTTTCTTTAAAAAAATATTTTACATATTTTATTCCAAGAATGATATTCTAAATAACAAATGATTATCAAAAATCAATAAATGTTCTTCTTTCATTCTTCGTGTTACATATTCTAAATTCACGTTATTCACGTTAGGGATTCATTAACAAACAATTCTCGCATCTTGTACCTTTCCATTCATTACTCATATTCAAGGTTAGTAAGATAGCACCTTTTTGCTTTCAAACATTTTGTGGTGTTTCATGCACACTATGTACAAACAATCAAGAATTTTTTTTTTTTCAATAAACAAACAAACATGCAATAAGCTAATTCGTTATGCACACTATGTACAAACAATCAAGATTTTTTTCAATATACAAACAAACATGCAATAAGCTAATTCGTTGGTTTACATTGTTTTGTTATATGATATTCACAGTGTGTATTCAAAATTCATGGTAGTCAATATTCATGTGAGTCATGTAGTCATGGGAGTCATTATTCAATAGTCGCAAGTCAATATTTACTAGTCAATATTCATAGTGAAGATCACTAACTTATTTAAAGCCTGTGGTAGCAATTATGGATCCATTGGCCAACCACCACCTTTGATTACTAGTTGATTTTTGTCTGAGGAAAGAGGGAATCGTGACCAATTGATGTCGTGGGACCATTGCGCTTTTGTGTTATCTATGTGCATTACGTGCGAATTCTATATTTTTTTTGTTTATTCGCTTGTTTAGTCTTTTATACGTATACATATATACAAACCTGTGTTTACTCCCCAACTTTCAAAGTTGACATTATTTTTGTGCATGAAACACGTTTGTGCTACGTAAACACTTAAGAATATATTTGGACCTAGGAAAATCATGAAAATAAGCTACTGTGTGCTAAGGTGATGATGATACATGAATGGAATTGAAAATCATTAAATGCCGCCACAATTAATAGATGACACGAGCTACGAGCAACCGCCCGCCTCGACGTTTTCGTCGTCGGTTGGGGTGTAACAAATTTGTATTAGAGCCGTCTTATAAGGGTCTAGGGTAATAGATTTCATTGGCCTAGTCTATAAATTAGGTGTCCAAACATGAGCTTGTTCATGTTTTGTATCCTTATGTGTATTATTTGTTTATATATACACATGCTCTAATTTGTATTATTTTATTCTATTCCATCGTGCCATAACTCATGTCAATTACACACTTGCACTAAATACATTTTTCTAAACTATTAATTCAAGTTTTCATCAATTTTAAGGATTTGATTTCAATGGTTTTCGATATGGATTTCAAAGAGTTTCAACATGTTTCAAGGTTACATTATATGGATTCAATAATGCATTTTTATTTCAAGGATTCACTGATTTCAATTTATGATTTTCAATCTCGTTAAGGTTTAAAGGTTTTTGTGTGGCTAGACGTGTAGTAACTGTATAGTGTGGACACCAGTAGTCGAGGTTCTGTCCAAGGAGGGTGTAGTCACTAACCGAAAAAGAATTTATGGCACAACCATAGCACTGCAACACTACCACCACCAGGTCCAACACCACCGGCAATCGAGGTTCTATCTAAGGGGGTGTAGTCACTAACCGAAGGGGTGCAAATCTTCCTACATCCCAACTGCCACCAGGTCCAACACCCACTACCACAATCTTAGCAACACAACACTACCACCTCACTGCCACCATCGCCAACACCTGTAAACCAGCCGCCGCAAACCAATCTAGGGTTAGCACAGCAGCCGCCAAAACTAGCCGTTGGAGATCTTCAAATAGTCGTCTAGGGTTTTCCCTGAATCCATATCTGGGATGAAGATGACGATCTACCCTTTTTGTTCAAGCGGCGATTGTGACGTCGTTGGTGGTTAATCGCCGTTGTAACCTTGGCTGGCCAAATCTTGGTTGTTGGCCGTTTTGACGTGCTCATCGCCGTCGAGAAACAGATGTAGAACTAGGGTTGTGACGTCGGTGGTGATTAATCGTCGGAACAGATCTACCTCTAGCACATTGGCGACAGCAACAAAGGGAAAACCGGCATCAGAAACACACAGAGAGAAAATGGAGAGAGACATGGCGGTGGTAGCAAATGACATTTGTTGGTGGGCCGGCGATAGGGTAGAAGATATGGAGGTGAGTGGAGAGAAAGGAGAAAGAGTAGAGATAGTGGGTAGGGGTGTAAACGAACTAAGCTATTCACGAGCTATTCGAGTTCCAGTTCGGTAAAAAGCTCGATCGAGCCGAGCCTTAAATATTGCTCGTTAAGTTATCGAGCCCGAGCTTTGTATTTAAAGCTCGCGAGCCTTATCGAGCCTACTAATACACATATAATATTATATATATTATATAAAATTTACTAAATTTATTTATATATGTATGCAAATCGAGCCCGAGCATTATTTATAAATTACCCTCTAATTGTTTATAAATTTCTAACATAGCCCTCCAGTTAATAATTAACATCATTAGTGTCTTAGATCAAACCCTTTAAAAATCATAAATCACAGAGAGCAAAATAACGAGATTTAAACTGTTGCCTATTGGATAAAAAACATTAAAAGTGACAAAACCATATGAAGCAAAAACGAAGTTAAGTCAAAATAACAATATTTTAGTTTAGCTTAATCATATCAATCCATCTAAACATTAAATCTTTAGTAAGTTCAACATCTAAGTAAATAATATTACTAATTAATCATCTCTCTCAAGTTTTAAATACACCTTTAGAGCTTGAAAATAAATTCCGGCTCGAGTCAAGTTTTGGGATCAGCCTTGCTTGCACTCGACCTGACACCCTCAATTAAGGTTCCGTCCATGTATGCATTATCATGTCTTTATTCTCTATATATCGTATTACTAAAACGACCTGACCAAGACATTCAAAGCTATACAACTTTCATTACTTCGTCCACACTTAATTAAGACATACATATAACACTTCCATTAGGGTGGGTTCATGGTTTTCACATAACAAAAGAAAAACAAGTCGGATCAACATTCCAGCGTGACTCAAAACTTATCGACCGTAATACCATCCCTACACACCTCGTACGCCTGTCTGCTTCTCGCCTTCTTCAAACCAGCAGTGAAATGCAGTTTGGATCCTTCAGAGGTGATGCAAGTTACTTTAACCCAAATCATAACTTTTGTCTTGAGTCCTTCTATATCTGTTAGCTTTCCCTTTTCAAGATAACCAGTTACACTAGTTGAAAACCTTAAAACCGATGAATCCCTGTAACCGACTTCACAGATAGTGGGTATGAAAACAGTAAGCTTTTTGGTTTGTTCATCAAACTCGTAATTTGTGGCATCACGAGGAAAAATACCCACCGGCAAATCATGTTCCTTGAGTAGTTCAGTCAGCGGCTTTTGCATTTTTCCTGCAAATGTAAACATAACTACCCCTTTTAGAGAAAAACTACTAATCCCATCTATCAAACGTGTCGTGTTGAATTGTTAAGCCCAAAAACACGATCCATAATGTTAAAACCAACCCTAACCCGGGCACACTTAAAATCAAGCAACCCGCTTGAACCATTTATCTAAATGAGTCAAACGAGTTGATGTATTAGCGACTCATGGTAAATGGGCTAGAGGGTCGTAATACATGGGTTGTAAATGAATTGGTGGGTCTACCTAGTTACATAAACAGGTTAAATAAGTCAACTTCAACACAACCCATTTCACCAAACTGGTACAACCAAAACATGATTATCTTTGTGTCGTGTTTCAGTCAGTAATGGCCACCCTTGTGTCATGGCCCAAATAGCACCACCTCAAGCACTCAGCGCCTCAGACCCAAGAGGGTAACATGGAAAACTCATATTTAGGTGGTCAATTACTTGAGGGCATTTTATAATAGTAAGGTGGATGAAAGAATATGGTATGAAATCATCTCCATAATTCCATTGATTTGGTTTTCATTTCTTACAAAACAAGCACACCTATCTATATATATATATATATAGACACAAAAAAAGCAGACTACAGGAACACATACCCGCACCTACACAAGAATAAAAACAAACTACTAAATATAACATATACACTAATATACCCCCTCAAGCTGAAGTGGGGGACCAACACAAAGCTTGGACCTAAGAGACTCAAAACGCTGCGAAAAGAGCCATTTGGTCAGCACATCAGCAATCTGAACAAAAGTGTGAACGTAGCAAACATGCATCTGCTGAGATTAAACAAGATCACGAACAAAGTGAAGATCTATCTCAATGTGTTTTGTCCTCTGGTGCCTCAGGATTAGCAGCCAAGTAAGTGGTGCCAATGTTGTCGCACCACAGAGTGGGTGGACAGGGCAGAGAGATATGTAACTCCTATAATACAGATAAAATCCATCTAATCTTGGCATTGGTGTGGGCTAGAGCGTGATACTCCGCCTCAGTGCTAGATCGGGCAACAGTCTGTTGTGTCTTGGAGCTCCAACTGACTAGGTTGGGCCCAAGAAATATACAATATCCGGTGGTAGATCGTCTGTCATCAGGGCAACCAGCCCAGTCAGCATCGGAATGCGCATGAAGAGAAACTATGCCAGATCTGCGGAAGGTCAGTCCGTGTGTGGATATGCCTCGAAGATAGCGAAGAATACGTTTTACCGCAGCCTAGTGGCAATCAGTAGAAGCCTGAAGAAACTGGACAACCTTACTGACCGCATATGCAATCTCAGGCCTGGTCAAAACACGATACCGTAAGGCACCAGCCATGCTCCTATACATGGTGGAGTCCTCTTGCGGAACGCCTGAGGATCTGAATAACTGTCTGTCAGCAGTGACAGGAGTAGTTAACGGTCTGCACTGAGCAAAACCAGTACGATGAAGAAGATCTAGAAGATAATGCTCCTGTGAAGGATGCAGAGTATCCTCAGATATACAGCCTAAATCCCCAGGAAGTAGGATAGAGATCCTAGATCCTTGAAAGCAAACTAGAAATGCAACCTAGTAATCAACTCTCCAACAAATACAGATGAGCTCCCAGTAATGATGATGTCATCATAGCAGATGATATCAGCACGGTGATATACAAACAATGAAGTGTCAGAGACACACTGAGAAAATCCCCCGAAAATAAGAGCAGTAGATAGCTTGGAGAACCAAGCGCGAGGTGCCTGTTTAAGGCCATATAGCGTCTTCCGAAGAAGGCAAACATGATGTGGTCGAGAGCTGTCAACAAAGCCTTGAAGCGGTGCCATGTAAACAGTCTCAGACAAATCACCATGAAGGAGGGCATTGTTGACATCGACCTGTCAAATAGACCATCCCTAAGAAAAGGCAAGAGATAAGACGACGAATAATGGTGAGTTTCACCCATAGTCACAAGATTTGCTCCCCCTCCCACGAACTGTGAACCGGTATGCCGAACCAGAATCGAGTACAGTTTCGTACCGATCGCCCCTGGTATGCGAATTGGTTCGACAATTTCAACGAATTCGTTTTTCCATCAATTCGATTTTGTTTGTTCAAAATTCGCGTTTCCAAAGTCACCGATTCGCGAACCCAACCAATCCTTGACATTGGGTACGTGAATTCACAGTGGTAACAAAAAATTGACTTTTGTGCGCCAATTTCCAGCGACTAATGCTTTTCTGATGTCTGTTAATCTTATTCCCGCTAATTGTGTGCGCCATTTTTCCAGCCAATTCAATCTATGTTCTGTGAACTGTTTTATGAATATGTTTTTGCATTTTGACTTGGAATATGAATCTGTTTATATGAAACTTACATAAGATACGACATACCACAATATATGGTACACTGTACCGCGTACGAATTAGCGAACCGAAGTGAACCTACCCCCACGCATACCGAATTTTAGAAAGTGACGAATCGCGTTTCTCAAACAAGAGCGTACCGCTATCCATGTGATTGGTTTAACCACTGGGCTGAATGTCTCTGCAAAAACGATCCCCTCGGTCTGATGAAAGCCCTTGGCAACAAGCCGTGCTTGATATCGAGAAATGGAACCATCGGGGTGACGTTTGATCCAATACACCCACTTACAACCAACAATGGTGGCAGAAGTAGGAGTAGGGACCAATGTCCATGTGCAGTTGGAATGCAATGCGGCTATCTCGTCCCGCATAGCATCCCACCAAACCGACCATGGCTGAGCCTGTCGAAATGAAGAGGGCTCGGTCGTAGGAGCTGTAGTGACATGAAATAAGACATGGTCAGGAAACTAACGAGGAACACGAGTGTGATCACGAGAGCGAGTGACCATAGGATGTGAAGGATAAACCTATATATAATATTTAAAAAAATAAAATAAAAAATACGCTATTGTCGCTAAACCACCGCAAAATTGAAATCGCGACACTGCTCCGCATCGCTACGTAGCGCGCGATTGCGACCGCAATGAGCGCAATTGACATCACTGGCTTCGGGTATAAAGTTTTGTACCCATATCCATTCTGTTACCCATTAAGATAGGTAATACCCGCCGCGTTAGGGTCGGGTACCCGCGAGGACCCAAATCCGCTGCTCTAATTTGCATCCCTACTGATAAGCACCGCAGTGAGAGGAATTTTAAAGTGGGGTCGTTGGTATTTGTTAAAATTCATCCCTACTGCCAGTCAATTGTGCGTTACACTAAGTTCTCAATTTGGGCCCTAAGTATTATGGTCCTTTTCTAATTGTGGAGAAAAATGGTTTGGTGGCATACAAATTAGACCTACCTAAGGATGTACAGGCACACCATGCCTTCCATGTATCGTTGTTAAAGCAAGCTCATGGACCGCCGATGCAGATGATTCCACTTCCGTCGGAGCCTTGTTTCATATATCAGCCGTTGTCCATCCTTGATCGACGTCTCAGCAAGAAAGGTCATCAAGCTTTTGTACAATTGCTTGCCCAGTGGAAGGATTTGCCTCTGACAGATGCCACTTGGGAGGACATTGACGATTTTCATACCAGAATTCCTGAGTTCTAGTTTTGAGGGTAAAACTTCAAATAAGGAGGGTGTAATGTTACGGATAAAATAAAGTCAGGGACTTGAAATGTAAAAAACAATAGTATAGGGACTTGTTTGGTAACTGTGTAACTAACCATTCAAAGTGTCGTTATAAGCTGGTAATGGAGGGAAAACCTAGCTTAGTTGAACAACTATCTCTCTCTCTTTATTTTCAGTTATTCTCTCTCTCTAGACACCCACACGTATCACTATTTGATCAACATTAGTTCTCACAATGACTGATTTGGTGGCCTTCTCTCAATCCGACAAGACAACCTGCAACTCTCATAAATATGGATTCACCTTGTGTTCAACCAATTATGGTTATTGGAAGGCAATGTTCAAACCATTATTGATAACAAACAAATTGTTTGGCTACATAGATGGCACAATTTCATCCCCTTCTTCTACTATCTCAGTTTCATCAGAAAGACAAGGAAGAGGCTATTGAACAGAAAACCCAACCAAATCCCCAGCATGTGATATGGGTTGTCTTTAGAACGCGCCTATGCCCCTCATACAGCTTCAAGAGAGTGCACCTTGAAGACCCAACTTCTAAAGATCATGATGAAAAGTGATGAGTCTTCTTCTGCCTATCTCACCCACACCACCTCCCAACACCACACCAGCCGCCACGACAACACCGTCCACACCCAAAACGGTACCTACAGCCCCGCCACCTCGTCAACATCCACCAAACCTTCGCCAAAATCTAAAATCTAGAAAGCCTTACAATGCCACCTCCTTTCCCTCAAAAACTAATCCTAACACCGAACTTGCCTCCTTTACCGTTGCTAATACACCCAAAATGGCGGCACACCATGGCAGAAGAGAACTCGGTGTTGATGAGAAACGGTACGTGGTCATTAGCACCTTGTGCTCTGGGTTCTAACGTTGTTGACTGTAACTGGGTTTACTAAGCTCAAACGCATAGTTGTTAATTGATTTGATCACTGAATGGTCGTGTCCCATCTCATTCCTATCAGATATAAATACAATAACAATATACACAATTACACATAGCCTCCTTGACTATACAATAATTACAATAATGGTATAAATGTTTCCTAGTCTAACATACCCCCTCAGTCTAAGGAGGAGGTTCTCGATGCTTAGACTGTCTTTGAAATCATTAAACAATTGTTTGGGAAGCCCTTTGGTGAAAATATCCGCCATTTGATATCTGGAAGGGACATGTAGAATGCAAACTTGACCGCATTGAACCTTTTCGTGAACAAAATGGATGTCGATCTCGATGTGTTTAGTTCTCTGATGTTGGATAGGGTTTTGAGACATGTAGCTCGAACTGGCGTTGTCACAATAGACGATTGAGGTTCTTCATGGTGAATGACCCAGCTCCAAGAGAAGGTTACGAATCCAGCAGGTCTCAGCAACTACATTGGCAACACCCCGGTATTCTGCATTTCTACCTCGGCACTTGACCGTGAAACAGTGGATTGATGCTTGGAAGACCAGAAAATGAGATTGTCACCGAAACACAATAACCTGATGTAGATCGACGGGTATCGGGATAGCCAGCCCAGTCCGCATCGGTATATGAGACCAATGAAGACGGTGACCCCGAGCGCATGTATAGACCCAAGTGTAGAGTGCCTTTGGCTTTGACACAACGCAAGATGCGTTTGAGAGCATGCAAGTGGCCGGTGCGATGCATATTTGTTGAACAACATATGAGATGTCTAGCCTGGTGAAAGTCAAATGCTGAAGTGCTCCTGCTAGACTCCAATCATGTGTAGAAGCGTCAATCAATTCTCCTGATTGAGCGCTCAAATTCTCGATGGTATCAATGGGTGTGTTGCGAGTGTTGCAGTCAGTCATCTTTGCTCTCGCCAATATTTCTATTGCATAAAGGTCTTAAGAAAGGAACAAGCCATGAGAATACCTAGTAACCGAGATGCCGAGAAAATAATTTAGTGGGCCAAGATCTTTCATTGCAAACTCAGCGCCAAGACCTTGGTTTTAAAAAGCGAAAAGCGCACAAAAGCGACGAGGTCTAAAACCAAGGCGCAAAGCGCAAATCGCAAAAGCGGTGGGATTTTCGTACGCGAGGCGCACTATAGATATATAAATTTTTTTATATACCCATAGATTTTTAGCATTATTTACCTAATGATAAGCCACAAATAAGCTTCATATATGTTATATTGTTGAAAACACATGCATGTATAAGCTAAAAAGCATGATGTATATTACTTTACTGCACAAACAGAACTTGTGTACAAAAGGCGCGCGCCTCAGAAGTGCCTCAGTGACCAAAAATTGCGCCTCAGCTGCGCCTTTTGTATATTCTGCGCCTTATGCTGTCTGAGGCGTTAAAAGTTGAGCCTTAGGTCGCCTCGCGCCTAGGCGCGCCTAAGGCGCGATTTTTAAAACCAAGGTCACATCTCCGCTACCCCTACCGGTTACAGCCACTATCATCTTGTCCATCCACCAGACCACCACCATTCACCACACAATAAACACACGCAAACACAAATCACAACCGAACTCCCTAACCTAAATTGAACGTTTTGTTTCATAAACCCGTCAAACTACATAACTCCTTGAAGATCATTTGTAGATGGCTAAAAACTTTCAACTATCTTGATGATTTTGGAGTTGCAGAGTTGAAGATAATCAAGTAATTTCAACAAAAAGTTCAAACCTATATAAACATTCACCAGGGGTCCACCTACTGCTATTCAGGTCAATTGAAGTACAAGCATTGTAAAAGTTTTAAGATCTAACCCCAACGGTTTAATAACACAATAAGAAAATTTCTGACTACTGCAAAATTTGTGGTAAATGAGAAGGAACAATCAAATACAGCTCTTTAAGAGTATAAATTATGGGCAAATTCTGGTGAAAACTTACATTTGCACCTCGTGATATGTCAACAGTAGTATGTTGATCAATTATATACTACTGATAACAGATTTTCATACCAAAATCAGGAATTGAAAGCCCTAACTAGAAAATTGCCTTAAACTCAAAGCATAAAATCAATAAAGTCAAAAAGTTATTGATATGCAAACTCGAATCCGACGAACTTAAAACGGATAACTTGCACCACAATTCACAAAACCCGCGAAAAACAACGATTCAACAAAAAAAACGAAGAAGACATACCAACGGTCGGTAGATTAGAATTAAAAAAACCCTAGAAAGAAAAGTGGTCACCTGCTTTGTTGATCTTGGAGGCGACGGTCACCTGCTATTGATCTTCGTAGCGAGAGAGAAGGAAATAAAACGGGAGCGTGGCGTGGGTATAACGAGGGTTTGAGGGGTGCTTTCTTTGAACTATATTTTATTCTTTAACTAGATTAGAGAACAGTGTATTATACGGGTTGGAAAAGATAAAATGTCAAGTAGAACTTAATGTTTATGACACTAATTTGCCGTTAAAAAAAATTAATGTCTATGACAAAGTAAACATGAACCAATGTCATAGAATACAAGTGTTATGCGTCTAAAAATTAAACGATAACTATTCGTGACAAACAAAAATGCCACATAATTCATAACTTTATAACTATTTCTCACCAACAAAAATACGACCTTGAATGGATAAAGGGCATTTCCTTGTTGATGTAAGTTCCTAAAATTAACAAATTACACCAAAAAAAGATTGAACAGTTAAAAAAATGAAAAGCTAATGGGTTTGAAAGCACCAATGACTAAAAGAAGGTATATATATGAAGGCTTTTTTTATACAAAACCATAGAACACCATAAAACAATTTAACCATGAGAAAGAGAAAATAAATATGCTCATATATAAAAAGCAATGAGTCTCATTGGGTTCACAATATGAGAACTCTTTATTTACTATAGAGTAAACTGTTCGGATGCTCCCTGTGATTTGCCACATTTTCAAATATGCTCTTTAACTTTTCAAAATTACACCTATGCTCCCTAACGTTTCTCAAAGTGTAACACCTATGCTCCCTAAGGTGGATGTCC
>JAOXOA010000017.1:2313522-2323925 GCA_028566315.1 Rudbeckia hirta
GTTCATATATTTGATCCTTGGTTGGTTTTTCACTAAAAATGACTTTTGTATATGGATACAAATATGTTTTTATATATTAAACTCCGCTGCATTTTTAGTTTTAATAAACTATACACTTTGATAAGGTTGTGAAAAACCCAACATGAATAATTCCACCAACTCCTCATAGCTGTCAATTTTGCCATTGTGCAACTTATCAAGCCATGCTCGCACGATGCTTGTCAAAGTCTGGACAAACATGTGGCACCACACCGACATTGTCCACTGCTCGACCACCCCCGCACTGTTAAAGACCCCCATGTGATCATCTGGATCTGTTTTGCTATCATATTTTCCTACCGTGGTGGGCATCTTCTGCTTTGCTGGGAGCTTTGCATTGGTTATTCTTCCTGAAAATTTCGAGTTTGCTACCAACTCTGTGGGCTTGTATGGTCGCAACAAATCATCCTGCCACGCGCTATCACTCTCCGTCCCACTTCCTCCTACGCCTTCTACGCCACCACCAAGGTTCCCCATACCACCACTATTACCTCCTGCCGCCGCGCCCTGACTGTGCGGCGCGCTTTTAGTTGCCTGCGCAGCTTGCATCAATTGGTTATAAGTTAGCAGGGCCTACCGTTGTGCTTGCAACCATTCACCTATGTATACTGGTGGCATTCCTGGTGGTATGAATAATGGAAAGTTTTAGCCACTCGGTACCTGCGACGCCGGTCTCCATTGTTGTATAGGTGGGTATGGCGCCTGAACTGTCTGTGCACTTTGCAACATTCCTTGGCTACCACTCAACCCTTGTGACGCCATTGTTTGCACCATATGAGTTGTTTGTGTGGGTCTGATTGCCAAGGCGGCGCTGCAAAACGTCTGTTGTACAGGGCCTGTGTAACCTCCTGAGCTTGGAGCTCCCGGCCCTTCGCCATAATACCATTGTGAGATCGAGAAGCTAAGGGCGGCGGATGGTATTGGTCTCACTACTGAGCTTCCTGTCGCTCCTCCGGTATGAATAACTACGATCCATCATGGTATTGGTCTCACTACTGACCTTCCTGTCGCTCCTCCGGTATAAAATAACTACGCTCTCCATCATCGGAGGTTGCTGATGCTGGTTTGTAATACTTTCTAACTGCCGGAATCCTAGTGGGGCTACCGGATCTGGAGGATCTGCTCCCAGCTCTCTGATGCCCTCATTAGTACCCATCATCACAATCGGGCCTCGCCTCGCTCTCGGTCTACCTTGCACTGTCTGACTCTCACCACCACCGGTGACCATCGCCTGGATGTGTGGTGGTGTTCGGCGTTCCAACTCCAAAAACTCATCAAGTCCATCATCGAAATCTTCTGATTGCTATTGATTTTGTTGATTCTCCATTGATCGTTCTATGGGGTTAAGCACGGATAACGCCAATGAAGAGTCCAAAGTGAACTCCTCGGGTTTCTGGTGATCGGAGTTAAAGTTTTTAGGAGTGTGTGTGTGTTTTCCGGTGAATAAAAGTGAGTACAGTAAAGTGAATGAGATGATGTATATCGTGAAGATATCTCTACAGTACATGGGTTGAGGGTATTTATACCCTTCCATAATGACATGTCAGGCCATGGGCCCTTACATACATTACATCATGTTATCATTACATCATGACTAGATCCTCGACACATGTACGCACTAGATGGCTCCCAGAGGTCACACATTCCTTTCCTCCCATTGGCCGAAAAGATACCTTCTAACAACCTGTCATATCTGATTGATAGCGACGTGGGGGAAAGGGGGGACCCCATACCCTAACAACCTCACGTGGTCAGGCACGTGCGCGCATCTTCTTGCTGGTGCCGCACGCACAAAAGCAAACTCCAACCTTCCCGCACATGCACCCGCATCGCCGCAGCATTGCCAAGATCCCTTACAGTCTCCGTAGACTCCTCCTACCCGCATGATCACCCTTAGATGAGGTCCATCTTCACTTATTTGTCTATCTTAAATGCATTATATAATAGCATAGATAGATATTTATTTATTTTAGTAGGTGATAATCACATAATTTTAAATTATCTATTTATTGAAATTAGAGATAAAATGTATGTTAATAATAATAACTATTTAAATTTTAGTCAAAGCATATGTGACAAAGGAGTTGGATGGTTAAATGAATTTCACATCATTTAAAAAAAAATTATTAAGTGTAATAGGTAATAAGATTGAAAAAATAACACGAACAAGATTTATGTTATCAAGAAGTCTATTTATTTATCCCTCTTGAAAAAAAAATTGTACAGGTTATGATGGACTCGGCAAACAATTTGACATTTGCATATTATTCCGTTCTAAGTTTAACTTCAACCCGTTTGCTTTGCTTGTGTATAGTTTCTTCACATTTGAATTTTGTTCATGTAGCAGCTTAACCAAGCTTCTTTTGGCATTTGCTCTAAAGGGGCAATTTGAGGCCAAGAAACCATCCACCAAGTGTAGGTATGCTTCCAAGTCATGACAGCATGACACGTCTGCGTTCGGTTTTAGATACGGAGAGTTTTTTGTGTCAACCCTTAGTTCTGTCCCGGCATGTGCATACGCCCATGGCATGTTATTATCGAGTATGTTCAACACTTTGTTGACGCATTTGGACTCTCTTAGCTTTTTGTCGAGTTCTTCGCTAACAAACATTCCTGGAACCCGAGTTATAATATCTTGAGAGTTTGCGATTCGCAACACTTTGACATTTTGGGCACTGAGACGCTTTGTGAATCCACGGTTTCCTACCCGTGGACCGCCAAATGTGTAAACGGCTATTGGTGGCATTTCATCAGCACCCGTGCTTAGATCATCGGCCACTAGTAGAGCCAATGCTGCACCTAGACTATGACCGGTCACCGTTATACTTAGGTTTTCACCTTGGTACAATTGGGTTAACCGTTTAACTTCTGTAGCCACCGACTCTGCCAGGCTCTCAACATGAGCACCGGCGGTCTTGTACAGACTCAAAAACCCACACTGAACCTTACCGTCTCTTTTTCCGGGGATTTTCACAAGTAGGTCCCGCATGTTCTCGGCCCATTCAAGACACGTGGCCGTTCCTCGCAGCGAGATCACAATATCCCTCCGACCCATACGCGATATCTCTCGCTCATCCTCGCACACGGCTACATAACCGATGCAGCTCGTGCGCTGAGTCATCCACTCCAGATCCGGCGCCACGTTGTCGACCCAGTTCGGTAACCCGACGGACGAGGTGGCGTAGAGGGTCTTGGTAACCCGGAAGGATTTGTCCGGCAAAGCCACTTGCCGGGCAGGCGGAGCTTCCTTGCCGGAGGTGGCAGGATTAGAATGAAAACAATGATACGCCGCCTGAATAAACTCGCCGTACCGGACCATCTCGCGCCGGAGATTCTCATCCAGCGGATCAAGTAAACCTTCCCAATTGTTGCTTCCATGATACTCTCTCCACCTCGAAGCCAGGCTGTTTCGCGGGGAGTATTCGATACCGTTTTTCGACAACAGACGTTTCAGCCGGTTGAGTTGTCGGGGGGACATCTCCTCCGCAGCCTTATTTTCCGGCCAAATTTGTGGTAAATTTAGCCCTTCTAGAAGGCCTTTTACTCTACTCTCCGGCAACCCATTATCTGTCGGAGCCACTTTTGTTTCCGATTGGATCAGCTGAGGCTCTACGCCTATTAGTTTTTCAAGATTTGAGAGGTGCTCTCTGGTGAACTTGGTAGTTGATAAGCTGGTGGTTTTCATGGTGGTCTTTGATAAACAAGCTTTTATTGCCGGTGTTACCGACGAACCCTTACTGTTAACGGCGGCGAATCTTGCCTGAAAAATGTGAAGATTGTGCGCCGGAACCGATGATCCGATTTGCATCATGGTTTATTAGTTAAGATTAAAAAAATGGAAGATCTTGGAGAGGTAGAGTCAAATCCTGAAAGCTAAGAGAGAGAGAGAGAGGGGAGAAAGAGGGGTTAGTTGAGAGAGAGTGGGGTGGATGGAGAATGCTGGTGTAGATATAGGTGGACGAAGGGCTGTAACGTGTAGGATAAATTTTGATTTTTACCCCGAAGTATAGAGAATAGTCAAAGTGAGTCCTTTGTGATAAAATAATGACGCAAAGGTCACTTGAAGATTAAAGATTCCTCAAGCTGGATGACTTTCCAGAGAGATTTCTGTATCATTAACACTTTAATATGATCTTTTCAATTCTTACATGTTAGCCACTAAAGTTAATTGATTATTATTATTATTATTAATATTATTATAGCATAACACAGTTAATATTTATTTATGTAAATTGTTAGATAATTTAATTTTAATTATAAATATTAGCATATTTTTCTTAACAATCAAATCGATACCATTTATTCTTTGAGATTTTTTTTTTTCGCTTGGTATAATATGTTTAAGTACTCTAACGGGTTAATCCCAGTAACCGATCGAATTTACATCATACTTACGCGTCGTGTCGCGTCTCCGCGGCAACGCGCGGGTTCATTCTCGCTAGTTAACTACTATATGTTTGTAACATGGTTACACTAGTCAAATTAGCTTTGCTTTACTATAAATCAAAACTTGAATGATATGCTATCCTAATTAATCCTGATAGGTTATGTTTTTTTAATTAAAAATGCATATCTATAATCTATGAAAACTAGTAATTGTGTTTTGGCGATTGATGACGTATGGATCGATCTGGTTAACGGTGGCGAGGCTTTAGTGGGCCTACGTCACGACAATAATTCCATATTCTCTATTGGGCCTCTTGAATGGTCTTGGGCCTTTAAACCCCAAGGGATTTATTGGGCCCTTGTTGTGTCTCCCTCCGTACAGATCCCTGCAAAAAAGGGATTTACCCGGCACCACGCTTCCTGTTCCCACCCACTTCGTCTCCGTCATCTCTTGTGCAGAACCATACTTAGCATTTAATGCATGGACAAGGACTTACCTTCTTAGGACCGGTACAAGGATTCTCGCTCCTTGGAAGAAACCCTAATATGCTTTTATCTAACGGCCTCATCACCTTTGGACATGACTTACACGCCACCTCCTATCTCGATGGGACATGCAGGTGATCATGATCCAAGACCCTTCTCCAAACTGGGCAAGGATATAACTCCAACCAAGGGAAGATTCAGGTATTCATTAAGTGAAGAACAAACATTCTTCACATTAAGTCTGCACATTTAATACTACAATCTTAATCATGCAAGTAGACAAATACTTATTTTCACGTCGGAGGTTGGTCAAGGAGACACCCCCCGACCCTCCTTGACGAGGCTAACGGTGTTCTTTTGCTGGAACTCTCCATTTGGAAAGACGACAACTGGTAGGGTCTCAGTCGAAGACTAACGTCGAAGGTTGAGGTCTTAACATTAGCGCCATTCGTGGGACCTGCTCA
The DNA here is from genome assembly GCA_028566315.1 of Rudbeckia hirta. Taxonomy (NCBI): domain Eukaryota; kingdom Viridiplantae; phylum Streptophyta; class Magnoliopsida; order Asterales; family Asteraceae; genus Rudbeckia; species Rudbeckia hirta. Next base: position 2,318,898 of record JAOXOA010000017.1, read on the forward strand.
TCTGTGTGTAGTTTCCACGTTTTCCACGAAGAAAGATCCTTATGACTGACCAAGATCAACCACCTCCCCCCATATGGGCGGAGAGAAGGTGTGCCACTAGAAAGCACCAACCAGCACCTCAGCATACCCATATGTAGAAGGCTTGACAAATCAAGAAGATCCTGTCTTCGTGGAAGATGGATCAGATGGGGAAACTGAAAAGAGACTAGATTTGCCTATCACTCCAGAGTTTGATAGAGCACACAAGGAGGAGCTTAAGACACAACTCGAAGCTCTCACTCGTGAAGAACAACTTCAGGACTTACGCTCCAAGCTAGACTTCAACACCCTTCCTCCTGTGATGGCAGGTAATGAATCTTTAAACACTGTTGAACGAAGCGACCCTGAGCCGGTCGACTCTTCAACCTTGCTCTCAGCGCTGGTGACTATGCTTACCCCTGAGCAAAAATAATCTCTCTGGAAAGCATCAGGGATGGCCACCACAAAGACTCCTTAAAAGGATCCAATGATGTCCACCACTGTACCCAAAGGTCCTGCCAAAACAAATGAAGAAGACCTTTGAACTGTCCATATAGGCCCCCAGACTTGGCTGAAGTCTCCAAGTTCTCAAAACGTATTGCTGAAGCGACTTTACCCTTGAAGCTTAAGCTCCCAGCGAATGTCGACAAATATGATAAAACGGGGGACCCTAAGGACCATCTGCATGCTTTCAGGGGGGCAGGACAAGTTGGGAGGTGGTCCATGCCCATCGGGTGTCATATGTTTCCCTAGACCCTTACTGGTGCAGCCCACTTGTGGTTCGACAGTCTCAAGCCGGGAAACATCGACGGGTATAAGGAGCTGGTGGAAAAGTTCCAAAGAAATTTCAGCCAGCAAAAGAAAACCATTAAGAATCCAAATGAGATTCTTCACATTCAATGCCATGCTAGTGAACGAATCGAACAGTTCATGGAAAGATTCGTAAATGAAAGCATCAGATCAAGGACGTTCCTGAAGTAATGAAAGTCAGCAGTTTCATCCATAGCCTACGCCATGCTCAACTTTATGAGAAATTAGGTGAGGATTTTCCCCTACTTTCGACATTCTGATGGACAATGTGCGAGCATTTTGTCTAGGAAAAGACAGTAGCTAGTTTAGGGAGTACAAGACAAAGAAAAGCCTGCATCCTATTAAGGCTAAAGAAAAAGCTTCCCGTCTTCAAAGCAGAAGTACCCCTCAGAGAGGATGAAACCGACCTTCTCTCCCTACAAACCACGAGGGAGGTTTATGGAACACAGCAAGGTACACAAAGTGTTCACCCCACTAAGTAAAACTCCCATTGAAATATTACACACAGAAAAGATCCACCATTCGTTCATAAGGCCCCCTCCTATCAAGGGAAACTCACGAACTCTAGCCAAGAATATTGTGACTTTCACATGGGATACGACCATATACTGATCAGTGTCTACAGCTAAAGAGGGAGATTGAAAGCGCTGTGAAAATGGGAAAACTTTCCCCTTGTTAAAGGAAATCAAAGAGAAAGGGGAGAGAAGTGATTCGAAAAACAAAGATGGAAGGTCTGAAGACAACATTGATGCCATTAATGCTGAGGTGTCAATGATAGAAATGGCCACAACTGGTGTCGAGGCCATAAGGAAGCAAGAAAGTAGTCAAGAAGAGGGAAGAGTGGTGCGAAAGAAAGTAGGGAGCATGGATGGGTGGATTCCCAAGGAGCCCATGATAATCCCTTACCTGTCGAATGAGGATGCGCAAGAAGCTCCTATGGTGATTTCTGTATAGATAGAGCATCATTGAATTGCTCGAATATATGTCGACGGGGGAAGTGGAGTAGAGGTAATGTATGAGCATTGTTTTCTAAGGCTCAGCCAGGAGTTTAAAAGTTTGCTGGAAAAAGATTACATACCCCTCGTAGGTTTAACGGGACGGTATCTCACCCCATGGGCAAAATTAAGTTGCCTCTCAAAGTGGGGGTGGGAGAGTGCACGAGAATCGTGGAACACGTCTTCTGGGTCGTTCGAGCTCCATCAAAGCATAACGTTATCCTAGGGAGCCCCTGTATAAAAGCACTCAACGCCCTAGCCTCGACAGCACACGGAGCCCTAATGTTTTAGACCCCAAGGGGTCTAGCCATAGTCAAGTCGTCTGCTGAGCTAGTAGCGCCCGTTGCCCCAAAAGGATCAAAAAAGAGACACGGTCCTGTGCAGTAATGGATCATTCATGAAAGGTTCCAGGCCCAAATGATAACAATCGGGGCGCAACTATCTGACAAGTACAAGAGCCTCCTAAGAGAACTATTGTAAATGAACAAAGATATCTTTGCCTTCCAGCACGAAGATATGCAAGGCATCCCCAGAAGCCAGGTTGAACACAGGCTCAATACCCTCCTAGGGGTAGAACCTGTTATACAAAAGAAAAGAAGCATGGGCCCTGAGCGTAGCAAGGAAGCGTGCGAAGAGACGAGGAAACTCTTGAAAGATGGGATTTTCAGAGAAGTCAGGTACCCTCCCAGATCGCAAACCCAATCATGGTTAAAAAAAGGCGACGGGAGTTGGAGGATGTGTATTGACTACAAGGAATTGAACAAAGCATGTCTTAAAGATTTCTACCCTTTGCCAGAAATTGACAAAAGGTAGACTCTCTTGCTTCGTACCCCATCAAGTCCTTCTTAGACGCTTACAAGGGATACCACCAGATTCAGATGGCTCCCCGGGATGAAGAAAAAATAGCATTTTACACCGATGATGGAGTTTTCTATAACACGAAAATGCCCTTTGGTCCAAAGAATGCGGGAGCTACATACCAACGTTTCATGGATAAATTATTCCATAAACAGATTAGGGTGAATCTGGAGGTATATGTGGATGATCTGGTAATCAAAATCAAGGAAGAAGGTAAGATGCTGAGGGATATCGCACAACCGTTCAGCACGCTAAGGAGTGCAAACATGAAACTCAACCCAGGAAAATGCTCGTTTGGTGTAGAAGAGGGGAAATTCTTGGAACGCCCCACAACTCGAATCCAAATATTTTATTTGGATATTTAATTAGGATGGAATGAGCAAGTAAAATCTATTGACTATATGGGACATTTGGTTAGTAAAAGAACAAAAAAATAAAAATATACAGGGCTAAATAAATAGGGACCAAATTTTCACAAATGGGTTAAATGTTTGGGATGGTGGGTTAAAAACACCGGAACCTGGTTTCTGGTTCACCGGGTTCGACATTCACATGGGAGCAAAGGTGGATTCTTTAAATTACTATTAAAATCTAGCAATTAAAGAGGAATTTAAGGGTGAATCCAATGCATGTGGCCATAATCATACCCATCTAGCCATGATAATCACCAAGTAAGTTGTATCTTTCAATTTGGTGGAATGGATTTTCTTAGGTATGTGATGAATGGTTTAATTCATGTGTAAATAGGCAAGAATGGATGTTAGAATCATCAAATAGGGCTTGTTTCATGAATGAAATTACACTAATCAAGTGGTTTGGGTGAAACCCACTTATGGTGGGGAAGGGGTGGCGACATGGGTGGAAGGACCAGTCCAATTCTTGTTTGATCATCTTGTTTTACCTGTAATCAGTAGATTGATGTTAGTTTAATGCTAGTTGTATGGATAGAATGTGATTTGTAGCCTTGCCATGGTGATTGTAACGTGAAAGAGAGTGATTATGCATAAAATGGTTGTACATTGTGCTTGGTGTGTTCTATGCACACCAAGTGTTTGATGAAATGTCTAGTTGACACCAATGGGTTGTGGTCAAGCTCTTGATGATTTTGCATGAAATGTGTTAGATGATGTAGCTAGAAGTAAAACACCATAAGGAAAGTGTGCTAGATGGAATTCATGTTGAATTGGGTTTCATTGTGTGAGTTGGTGGAAAATGTGCATTAGAGGCTTGTATTAAGAACTTGAATGTGATATGATCGGTTTAAATGATCATGTATGTATGTAATAATATGGACTTGGTGGAATGAAAGATTAGGTCCTTGGCGAGATGGAGGCAAGCTTGGAAGTGGAATTGGATGAGGAAGCAACAAGAAGGAAAATAAGAGGCTTCAAGGTAAGTGATTCGGGTCCTAAACTCTTGTTTATATTTATGATTGTGTAACAATAAGTATGACCAGAGCTTGACAAGGGATTGGATGATTGGAATAGGGAGCAAGGATTCATTTAATGAATTAGCGGATTTGAAATAATAGCACATATAGGTCGTGACTTTTAGTCGACCCATAAATGCATAATTTGGGTGAGGTATTTGGTTTGGAATTGGTGAAGGGTCTTTAATACCCATGAAATATCTCAACTTTATCAATGCAAGTATTTGGTTTTTGGTTTGGATCATTGGAATCCAAACCGGGGCCGAGAACGAGCAAACTGAAGTAGTTGTGCAGGAAATGCGTTAGGGCCGCCCTCAAGTGCGCCAGGGGCGCTGGTAACTATGTGTCAGGGGCGCAAGGGGCACCCAGAAGCTACTGATGGGCGCCTAGTTGTTCATGTAACTCCGTTTTTGAGTGGTTTAAATCCCTAGTTGAGTTTACTAATTTACTTTGAGTGTGTTAAAAAGATGAATGGAATTACGATCATTTGGTAAACGTAATAATATAGAGATTTGAATATGTGAGGTCTTTGGTCCATATTTAAGAACACCCCATTTGAGTTGGATGCTAAAAATTGTCGAATTAATCTTTTGCAGGTAGAAGTATCTTGTAGGATGTATGTGGTCCATGATGTGTGAATAAATAAGACCTATGAGTAACCATGGTATGTTAGTTAACTGTGCTAATTGTTATTGTAAATGTAAGTACATGTGTTTAAAGGATGAATACATGGATTATGGTGTTTGCACCATCCACGGAAGGTTCAAGGTTAGAGTTTGGGAAGATCCAAGTTTACTTGGATACACCAGGCATTTATGTTCATTTCTCTCATATATATATCTGTTGTAGGATTCTCACACACTTATTTACTAAAGTATGATAGTGGTGGTTGCAGGTTAACCGGTCATTGCTATATGT
>JAOXOA010000017.1:2438223-2451868 GCA_028566315.1 Rudbeckia hirta
AATATATCACGTATTGGATCCCTACTACGACCTAAACTAAACTCATCTCCACACATTTTTTGCTTTTTATGCTTGAGTTAACTTTTTGTGGGTTGTGGTTGCTTACAATTTTGTGGTTTTTGGTTTTGGAGTAGGTGTTGAAAACTTTTTTTTGTGTTCCTGTTTAGGCAAACAACTTAGTGGTCATGCATTTAGGTTTGTTGTAGAGTTTTGGTTGCATTGAGATGGTGGATTCCGAGAGAGAGAATGGTTCTTCACTAACGCCACCGCTACAGAAGGCGGTTGTGAAGAAATATGGTGTCATTGACCCAATATCATATGCTGGACAGACCGAGACTGATATTCACAGAAATACATTGTTGAAAAAGGTAAGACCACTTCTTGCTTTGACCCCTTGACAAATTCAGTTTATTCCTGCATTCTAAAGGAGGCTTATGAGGGTGCAATGCCCACACAGCCATACAAACAACTAGTTTTAAATGAATTACATTTTGAAAATTCACCCAAACACTCATTTTGATAGGAGTAACAAGATACAGCTAGAAATCGTGTGGATGTCACGTGCTAGCAAGTCATATTCATTCTCCTTCAACGTATCTCACCTTTTCAACTCTATTCTACACTCACAGACAAAACCCCCTTTCAACCAACAATTCACAAATGCATGAACCCAACCGTCCACCCCCCCTATATATACACATACACTCACTCATTCACAATCCATCACATATTCACAATGCCTTCTCAACCCCTCATTCACATCATCTCCATCTCCACCGTCTTCCCCGTCACCAAATCCACCATCTCCGACCTCAAACTCTCCGTCTCCGACCTCCCCATGCTCTCCTGCCACTACATTCAGAAAGGAAACCTCTTCACCCGACCACCCATTTCAACTTCCGACCTTTTACTTCATCTCAAACTCGGCCTCTCTCGTGTTCTCTCCGATTTCCCACCGCTCGCCGGTCGGTTAGTTACCGATTCCGACGGTTACGTCTACATCACTTGCAACGACTCCGGCGTCGAATTCGTACACGCCAATGCCGGTCATTTGTCAATCCACGACGTCAGTTCTCCAATTCATGTTCCGGATTCTGTCAAACGGTTTTTTACCTTTGACAGAATGGTGAGCTACGACGGCCATTTCAAGCCGATTTTGGGGGTTCAGGTGACGGAGCTTAAAGACGGTGTTTTTATTGGGTTTTCTGTCAATCACGCCGTCGTCGATGGGACTTCGTTGTGGAATTTTGTAAATGCTTTTGCTGAGGTTTGTAGAGGGGCGGATTTTGTATCGAAAAAGCCATGTTTCGTTCGTGATTCCGTTTTGATTTCGTCGGCGAGTTTGAGAGTCCCCGCCGGTGGACTGAGAGTGACGTTTGACGAACACGCGCCGCTGAGTGAGAGGATTTTTAGTTTCAGTAGAGAGTCGAGTTTTAAAAAGAAAGAGAGAAAGAATAATAGGAGACGCAGGAGTTTTTACGGTGACGGTGAAATTAACGTCGTCAAGTTAATCGGAAAGCAAATGTCCAACGAGAAGGTCACGGCGTTAATTGATAATCTGCTACGAAATGCTGTCGTTTTGAAAACGGAGACAGAACCGGCGCCGGAGATTTCTTCGTTTCAATCGCTATGCGCGTTGCTATGGCGGGCGGTGACACGTGCCCGGAAGTTTCCGAGTTCCAAAACGACGACGTTTCGAATGGCGGTGAACTGCCGGCACCGACTGAAACCGGAGCTGGAAACGTTTTACTTCGGAAACGCAATTCAGAGCATTCCGACGTACGCCACCGCCGGAGACGTGTTGTCGCATGATCTGAAATGGTGTGCTGAGCAGCTGAACAAAAACGTGTTGTCCCACGACGACACGATGGTGTGTCGATTCGTGAAGAATTGGGAGAGTGATCCGCGGTGTTTTCCGTTGGGGAACTTCGACGGAGCAATGCTGACGATGGGGAGTTCGCCGAGGTTTCCGATGTTCGATAACGATTTCGGGTGGGGAAAGCCGGTGGCGGTTCGGAGTGGGCGAGCGAATAAGTTTGATGGGAAGATTTCGGCGTTTCCGGGGAGGGAGGGTGGTGGTAGTGTGGATTTGGAGGTGGTGTTGTCGCCGGAGACGATGGCGGGAATTGAATCGGACCCGGAGTTTATGGAATATGTTTCGGGTGATTCATGATTGACTACTGATTGTTGACGATTGGTCAGTTTGTGAAGTACAATCATTGTACTTTGTGTAATTTAGTATTTTTTTTAATGGCATAATTTAGTAACTTCTAATTAAGGAAATCAAAATACCTAATCTTAAAACTAAATTACAAATTTATGAAATCTCACTATATTATATTTAGTTTCAATATTTGATTACATCGTATCACCTTTGTCCCTAAGGGTGAAGAGAGTGGTTGTTAGATGGGTTCAAATTAATTTACCCATCTACTAAACAATAGGAAGAACTCACATCAAACAGCTTGGAGAAGCCTCTTTTAGGGGCACAAAGAAGGAGAGTGGTGGCTTGAAGCTTGGTGGTAGCTTCTCCTGTATATTGTTTTTCTAAAACAAAAAAATGCATTTAATTAAAAGAAATACATTAAACAATAATTAAAATACTGTAACATATAAAAAACATAGATACTCCTCGAAATCTCATCACCATCTTTCCGCGATGTTTCGCTTTTGTGCGAGCACCGATAGTAAAATTTTTCCTTGCAAGTGATCGTGCGGCTTCAGAAACATTTTGAGGTCGTGTTCCATTTGTTTTTCTCTTCTCTCTTCTCGTTGCTCCTCGAGCATCTTCAACGCCAGCTCCTCTCTTTTCCTTCTTACATCTTTCGTCTCGTTCCGGTCCACTTGATGATAGATGGTGTTGAATTATTTAACCTTCTTGTTCACATTCCGCCATTGTACACAGTTGATCCCTTGAGTGCGTAATTTTTTTTGGTGCTTATGGTATTCGGCCGTGATACGTCTCCAATACCCGTCTCTGGATCGGTAGTCACCGCGTACCGGGTCGGTGGAACCGTTCTAAACTGCCTTTGCCAAAAAAAAAACTCGTCTTGTTTGGTCCAATTAATTAGGGCGGCACATGTAGGAAACCGAGTAGACTTCTTCTTCGCCTTTCCTTTGGGATCTGGTACGTCATCGGGCCATCCAAATCAATGTCCTCGTATTCCTCATCATTTGAATCCGGAACGTTGTCGTATGGCGATGATGCCATACTATCATCTTCTTGATTGAAGGTGGGTGATGTTTGGCTTGAACCAACGGTGGGTAATGGTTGGTGTTAGGGGTGTATTCATACAGCAAAGATATGTTATCTTGGTGTCCTGAATCACATATCCTTGGCCGTATAACATTAAGGATCCTAGGGTAATGATATATTACTAACATATTGTTCCAACTCTTCTATTTTGTTATGTTGATTGCAGGTAACGGCTAGCAAGACTTTTAAACCCACTAGACTGAACGTGGACTACATTTCAGCTGCATACTCGGTCAACAAGTGAACGTTGGAGAAGTAGCAAGAATATCGGACTTATAGTTATTTACAATTTTATATAATGAGGCTATGGCTAGATTCACCAACACATTCCCACTTCCGATTACTTTCTGTTTAGCTATCATACTCGCAACACACACACATTTACTTGTAAAATCTGCCATAGTTCTCGAGTTGTATCTATACATTTCGAAGATCAATATACTAGTGGTCATAGTTTTGGCCACTCGGGGTTTTTAGGCCGGCGATTTTATAGAAATCAAGGGCTTTTTCCCTCGTAACCAAATCCTTGTGTTCATCCAATTATTGCATTTTGATCACATTATTCAGTTGTTTTACAAGCATCTTGTCCCACAAATACTAATTTGGTTATCTTGAATTTTTGACTAAAACAATCTTCTAGCCCCATTTGCACATGATGATAACCTTTGTAAGCATCTAAAAAGCATTCGAATCTGTATGGCACCAATGCGTCTACTTTGAGATCTATTTTTGACAATGGATAACAATATTTTAGGCATGCAAGCCTTGAATCTATACACATGTGCCATTGCCCAGTGCTCTTATTGTCCATGAAAACGTTGGCCACCCACGTTTGGTATCGTACTTCTCTGATTATCTTGGCCTTGAGCAACTCTTGCACCCGCTCATCCATTGCTTTGGTTATTCGACACCCATTGTTCTTTTTTGCAGCACCAGTTCTCTTTTTCTGTATATGTTTAGCTTGTGTTCCGCTATTGTTTTAGGCACACCGCTCATGTCTAATTCTTGCCACGCGAATACGCCTTCGTACTCATGCAACAATTTCTTTAAACGTTCTCACGCGTTTTCAGATAACGCTAGTCCCAAGGTCATATTTGCTCTAGAAACTTTGGGTTCATGATCCAGTTTTCAGGCTCTTCTTGCGTGATCCTTTGTGGTTTTGGTTCCTCTCGCGCGGTCTCTTGTAATTTAGAGAGTCTGACCTCAGCCAGGAGCCCGCGGAATCTTTCTGCTGCCAGAATACAGATTCTTGTTTGTGTAGAGAATCCAAGCATGCCATGCATTGTTGATGGCACAACATTAAATGATGCTAAGGCTTCCCTTCTCATGATTACGTTGTACTGTGATGCCAGCGGAACCAACTCGACCACCTCTGTTGTCGAGTGTTTCTCATCTGTCAGGGTGACAGGAAAGATATTTTGCCAATTGGGATGACCACCTCATTAGAGAACCGTAAGATTGGGGCATCTACTGGTTCCAAGTGATCTTGGTCTTCTTTGTCCATCTAGCGGAAGAATCTTTCATAAATTACGTTTGAAGTACTTCCTTCACCAATTAAGACGCTTTTAGACCTGTAGTGACTTAGACAAGCTCATATGACCAGCGTGCCCGTTTTCCTGGGCCCCCCGGCACCACCGGGAAGATAACTTGTTCTTTCCATTCGTCACCTTATTCCATTTTTCGTTTGTTAGAACCCGAGCGTGGTCCACCTATTATCATGTGAATGCTGCCATCCCTTTGTTTTCTTGAGCACCGTTGTTTTCCTGATTAGAGGACTCGGGTTGGCTCTTAGGAGGGTGATTTGTAGTGGTGGTACTATCCAGATCTCGTGAGTCTGTGTAGATTGGGTTAATGATTACCATAGTGTATAAGTGCTAGGATTTAATGAAGGATATTACCACCTCAAAAAAAACAACTAGAAGAACAAGGAACCAGTGAACAAAGAGATGTTGCAGATCTAGCAGATTGGGATGGCACTAATGAAGATACAAAGACCTGAAATGGCTAATACAAGGATTAATACTAGCTTAGATCTAATCTATCTACAAAGTTGTTCTTCTTGAAGGATTAAATTCTTCTTGATTGGTTGTGTGTTCTTTGAGTGTGGAGAGATTTTGACAACGTTTACGTAAGTTTTGAGAGAGTGAGCAATCTCCATGAGAGGAGAGCCCATGACATATTTATAGTCTTAGTGTTGTCATGGGATATCCGACGGTCCACACACGGACACAGTACCGTCCTGTTGGATTCCACCAGTTAGTGGATCACCATTCGCTTGCTTGGTTGACCTTTCCGTCCTAGGTGTCCGATCCCATGTGCTTAGGTGCATGGTAAGGGTATCATAGGCCTACATAAGTGCATATGAGTATCATTCTAGTGTTGCGCCATGCGCATTTCACATGACATCGTTTTGAGACTCGTGCAAGGTGTTTGGGCAAGGAGATATGGCTCGCGGCCCACTTAATGTGTGCAGCGGACCTCTTTAGAACCAAACATGTTTTTTTTTTTTTTTTGCATATTACGACTATATTTTGGGTATTCTCCTTTGTTTGCTCAGCGAGTGCATCGAACCGATAGAGTTCCCACCCACCGCAACACACGAATCTAATCCCTCCATTCATGTAAGCTGAAGTCAATTCGCTAATTAAAAATAAGTAATGAGACATGGAATTTTAGCATATTTACAAATTAAACACATAACAGTGTGTGTAATGAAACCTTCATTCGTGTGTGGCTGTGGGAAGAAACGCTCCAAAACAAATGCCTCAAACCTATCTGATTTCACAAACAAATCATACAACTAAGCTTTGATATAAGCATGGCTGCATTTGTAACCCACTGAAATGACTAGCATGTGGTGTTTGGCATCTGTGGTTACTGATAGTAACTGATCACTGGAAACTTTCCATCTATAAAACGCAGGGCAGCCAACATGCATGTAGACTAGTCCAAGGACAAAAGGTTAACATCTGATGAATCTTTCAACCTTGACTGCAGTATTATTTCACCCAACACTTTATATATATTATCAGATTTCGGGTGTGATTTATCAGCAACCAAGAATTCATGAAACTCTCCCTCCACTTGTATACAACTACGACCCGGAGTTTTCTTAACACCATTCCCTCTCATCAGACTTCTAACATTTTTTACTTCATCCCATTTACATCTAGTAGCACATAAACTTTCCATAAGCACATAAATACCACTATCATTTGGATCCAAATTTATGAGTTTTTCAGTAGCAACTTCACCTAGATCAAGATTGTTGTGCATCCTGCATGCATTAAGAAGTGCACCCCAAACAGCTTTATCAGGTTCCATAGGCATATTTGTTATCATTCCATATGCTTCATCCAAAAGCCCAATTCTTCCAAGTAAATCAATCATGCACGCATAGTGCTCAACCGTTGGTTTTAACCCGTAGCTCTTCTCCATCTCTTTGAAGTAACGTCTTCCTTGGGCGAGTAAACCTCCATGACTACACGCTGATAGCACACCCACAAATGTGATCTCATCAGGTTTGTATCCCATTTCTTGCATTTGCTCAAAAAGATTAAGGGCTTTCACTGCATGCCCATGGGAAGCAAAACCGACAATCATGGAGTTCCAAGATACTAAATCTTTATCTTGCATCTCATTGAAGAGCTCGAATGCTGCATCGATGTTCCCACACTTGGCATACATGTCTATGAATGCATTTCCTAGTGTCACGGTAAGAGGAATACGCGGTCGAGTGATGTAATTGAAGTACAACCATTGACCTAGATCTAAGCAACCCGATTGAGCACAAGCTGAGAGCACACATACCAAAGTGCTCTCTATAACAACCAAACCTGCATTTTCTATTTTATGAAACAGTTCCAAGGCTTCCTTCGGTTTATTGTTTTGAGAATAACCCGCAATCATAGCATTCCACGATACAATATTTCTCTCAGGCATTTCATCGAACATGTTCTTCGCCATAATCAAGTCCCCATTCTTGGCAAAACCATTAATCATACTCGTCCACGAGAAAACATCATGAGTCCTCATACTCGCAAAGATCTCTCTTGCGGTGACCAAAGAACCGCATTTAACATACATGTCCAACACTGAATTCATCAAATTAATACTCGTATTAAGATTCATCCTTTTGACATAATCATGAACAGATTTCCCCAATTCCAAATCCCCTTTCTGAGAACAAGCCGAAAACACTGCAATCATCGTGATCTCATTCGGTTCAACCCCACTAGCTTTCATCGATTCAAAAACTCGCAACGCCTCATCCGACATGCCTTTTTTCACATACCCATTAATCAAAGTACTCCAAGAAACAACATCTCTCTCAGAACTTTCATCGAACACCTTCTGTGCACAACCCAACTGCCCTCTCTCACCGTAAAAGTGAACCAACCCGTTTTGCACAACCAGATCACAACAAAATCCCACTTTCCATGTCAAAGAGTGTACTGATTCACCCGCTGGTAAACCCTCACACGCTTTCAGTCCAAACACAAAGCTCCTCCGGTCCAATTCTACGCACTTTCGAACCATCAAACGAAACAAAGACAAACCTTTAACATACAATTGTGATTTTAGATAGCCTCGGATCATGATATTCCACATATAAACGTTGGGGTTAGGGAAGTGGTTGAACAAGCGTTGAGCATAAGGTAAGTCTCCTGTGTTGGATAGCGCACAGAAGGTTAAGATTCTGCTTGACGGGAAAACATGGAAAATGAGGCCTGTTCTTGTCATTTGTGCTTGTATTTGCTTCAACATGGCCATAGAATTGCATGATTCTACAGCTAATAGAGTAGGGTTTGTGATGACGAGAGTGGTTTGCGAAGAATTCCATGATAGGGTGGAGAAGAAACGAATGAGGCATGAACCATGTAAAGGACGGAGTTTCATATGCGTAGAGGGAGTTTCATATCAACGCGTTTTAGAATATCAAAGTGGAAAGGTTAGAAACAACCATAAACTTCAGATCTTTGGTCCAGTGTACTAGGAGTTTTCTTTCGGCACGAATCCGACTTTTGTGGTCCTTAAGTATGGTTTCTCCCAACCAAGGATTCTTAATTTAGAGGGAGGTTGTGTGCTTCGAGTCTCGCTAGAGGTAAAACAAACCCTTTGGGGTTGAAAGGACCATCTCTCCGGGAGATCGAACTTGCGCCTTCATGTTCTCGTACAAGACGTTTAACCGCTGAACTAGCCGTGGAAAAAACAACCACAAACCTAATCTATACCTCATTAAAGCCGGTGTGATAATAGGTATTTGAATAATTAAAATAAAAAGATACAAAAGTATGTAATGTTTCAATAAAAAAAACCATATAAATATACATATGGTGATTATTTTCATTACATAAATTAAATAATTAAATAAAACTAAAGTACAATACAAATCATAAATTGGTAACGACTTCTTTGTACATTACATTTTCTGTTTTGTTTTGTAATTTTACCATTTTTATCATGGAATAAATAGCTTGAGTCTATCTTTACTTTTCACTCGAAATAATGTTACATACAATTGTCCATGTGTTGTTCTTTAAAATATAAACCAACCGTACAAAGCAAGTGTCCTTAAATTCTATTTATCGTCATAAATAGCATACATCGAGAGGAAACTGTCTTCTTTAAAACTTAAACGTAATTCTTTTGTCTGACAGTATAGACGAAATCTTAGGATAAACGTTCGAACACCAATATTACTTCCGGATAGTATAGGTTGACCGTCATCTAAAGCTTCAACCATGTCTTTCCAAGGTTAATTATATAAAATCCTGTAAAAAGAGAAAGAGCAACACGCAGATCATCTAAGAAAGAGAATGGTGGATCAAACATGTGAGACCAAGTAAAATGACATGAAGGCTTCAATTGATAAAAAGTTCCCTACGATGTACATTCATTTCCACCCAAAAAAGGACCAAAATATAGACTCCCAAACAGACAAACACCAGAGCTAACTATCATTAACTGTGGGGAGGCGAGCTACAAGCTGCGCCGCAACCCCCCTTTTGTATAGCAAAACTAACCATACTAATTACAAAACTCCCAGCATTAGGGGACAAGCAGTCCCCATACACGACCAGCTTGACCCTCTCCAAAAACTGAACTGCCTTGGAAGCCAGCTTACGAAGCGTGTTGAACGCAAATGGGACAAAAACATGCTGGTTGTATCAATAGACCCAAATCAAATAATTCGTGGCATCGCTATAAATTTTTGAATATTTGATATTGACATTTGATTGCAAGATTGATTGCATCAAACCAAGTCCGAAAACTACCTAACACCACCAAAAATTAAGGTTAATTTTTAATTTTTTAAGAACTAAACGTCATTTCTATAACTAAAAGTTCAAAGGTGGTCAAGTGTATGTCTTATCCCACGGACCTATAATATTGACCCATTTCAAATCAACTTAAAAAACATCTGATGATTGAGTCACCTCAGTTAAGTTAATCAAGTACGGGTAAGTAGTTTATACCTTGCTTTGACTACTTCTTTGAGTTCAAAGATTGACTCTTCAAAAGTCAAACATACAAATTGTTTATGTTCTAATTTGAACTCAATATAGTTAGATGATAATTGCTTCAGTCCATACAAATTATGTTAATTATGTTAATTATGTTGAGTTGTTGAATATGTTAATTATGTTGAGTTGTTGGCTCCAACAATAGCTTCACAGAAAAGTATTGAAGGTAAAGTAAGTTTGGAGGCGATAAACTTATAAATATCCCTAACCTCTGGTATCTAGCTTCAATAGTAACATGTTTAAAATTATACTTCTATTTAAAAAGCAAACAATTTGAATAGTGTTTTACAGGGTATTTTCGTAATTTGTTTTGGAGTAGTTGGGACAGATTTGTAATTTCATTGTACTTTAGCTATGTATTTGTTGGTAGTCGGACAGCTTTCAAATCTGTATGTATACGTGTTTGTGTCTGCTGTTGTCATAATGCTTTCCAAAAGCTTAAGAAAAGCATGTCACCATAATAACTCCATCTTCTCTCTCTTGAAGCTTTCTGTCTGCTCTTCTCTGGATCTCCTTTTTCATCTTGTAAAAAATTTCTACCAAATTTTGTGTCTTCAACCACCGTTTCTATGTAGCCATTGGCTCTTTCTCTTTCTAAAAAATCGCCTTCCTCGACGTTGTTAGTGGCCAGTGTTGATGAAGGCAGTGTTGATGGGGCGTCTTGCAGCTTTTTTTCTCTAGAAACATTGTCTTCGTTGCATGTGTCGTTTTGTGGTTTGTAGAGTGAGAAACATATAGATCGGCGGTGGAGCTACGCTACCTCTGTTGATGTTACCAGCGGCTTTAGATTCGTTATTGATGGGGCGTCTTGCAGTTTTCTCTCTCTAAAAAACACCGGCTTCGTTGCATGTGTCAATTTCGTGCTTTGTAGAGAGAAAAACACATATCGGCGGCGGAGCTATGCCACCTTTGTTGCTGTTGCCGGCGGCTTTAGAGATGTTTTTGGTGACGGCGATCTAAAATTTCAACTAAATCTATGACGATGTTGCAAAGGCCTTCTGAGATAATGCCATTGTCGGTGGTTTCCGGCTATCATGGCGGTTCGATGTTGAGGCGTGCTACTGGAAAACCGATTTCGTTTGAGGTTGTTATCGGTGGTTGTATTAGCTATCTGTGGCGGTGGCTCTATTGTTACCAGTGGCTTCCTAGTCGTACATGAAATATTTGGTATCTTCTTTTGACGGTAGCTATAATCGCCATCTATGAACATGATACAACATTGTCTGAGATGTGCTCAGGTGATGATGATAGGAAAATTCCTAATCTGAACACTAATTTTTTTTACTCTTTGATTAAAGACAGTCAATATCGATTTCTTTTTAGTTTGTTGGTGGTGGTTGTGTTAACAATATGTGGCGGCGGCTCAGTCGTTTTCGGCGTCTAAAACGTCATCTATGAAGATAATACAATATTGTTTGGGATGTGCACGGCGGTGATGATGAGAAAATTGCTAATCTGAACCCTAATTTTGTTTTTTAGACTCTTTGATTAAACATAAAGATGGTCTAAATTGTTTTTGATGTTTAAGCTATTTTGTGTTTATGATTAATTTTTCTGTTTTTTGAAGTCTCAAGTGTTTATGATTATTTTTTGATTAATTTTTCTATTTTTTGTTTTAAGTTTAGAGTTGAAAGGAGAGTTTATATAGGTGTCGTTAAGAGGTAGGAATCATCATGGTTGTTGACAATCGAAGGATGAAAATAATAAAGACGAAATACTAATTTCATTCTCATGTTATTCTTTTTTGAGATGAAAAGTAGATGTCTGTTGGTTTTGTCTTCATATGCGGGCCAAAATCATTACTTCCGCTGTTAAATAAAATCTTATTTCAGACTAAAAGGTCATTATTTTATTATATGTTTTCTTGGTTTGTTTTCTCACATTTGTTGTTAACTTTATTTTCCTTTGCTTGTGATTCCACTGCCAATTTTAAAAGTAGTTCTAAAAAACAAATGTAATTTAACTTTAACAATAAAAGTCCATATTTATCTCCCATGTCGGTTATGCATTCTTTTAGGATCTTAAAACATTGACATAGATAATGCAATACTGATCATGCGCAACACCTAGCTACTTGAAACTTAAATTTTTTTGAAAGCTTCATGCGGTAATTGGAAAACACATCTTAACTATGCATATAATACTTAGTAATTCCACTTGGATGTAAATAATTGTAGGTGGTCGCGCAACGTGCGAACTGGAATCCACCTCGTTATATATATATATATATATGTTATACATCAAGAAATAAGGTGCACTAGGGATTTGAGTAAGTACTTGCGTTAGTGGTGGAGTGGCATTGGAGATTTATTAAAAAGTGGTGGTTGGGGGTTCGTGTAACAACCCTTAGAAATTCTAATCGTACTCGTACACAGGATTACCCGGGATATGTGAAATCCCAAGTCCTGACGTTTAAGGGGCGAAAGTGTATCAAAGAATGAAGTTTAGGTGTTGAAAATGTCAAGTTTGAAACCTAGGAGTCGAATTTAATTTTCTGAAAATTCCCATTCTAGATCTAGGCGCAACGTCTAGGACAGGAAGAGTCTAGGCGCCGCGCCATGAAATTCGAAATTTTCAGGAATTTAATATTCTAGGCGGAACGCCTAGGCGGGCTCAATCGCAGGTGTTGCGCCGCCCTCCCCTATTATCCCAAAACTTGTATCTTCGAGTTCTAGCATTCTAGACCGAATTATGGCAATTCCTTCGGGTGAATCACGATCCTTGTTGTCACAAACAAAAGCCCTAAGGTCTCTTGGTCGGTTGCTATAAATAGAAGTCGAATTTGGACATTCAAACTTACACCCAACATTCTACACTTTCTTAATCTCAATTACCGTAATCCCTCTGTGATTTGGCATATCACCACTTGATTAGCATTAAAGGAATGTCCAAAACTCGTTATAATGCTTAATTTTAAGTTCTAGAATCATTTAATTGGGTAATTGATCGAAATTAGCAAAATGCTAATTTTTCTAATTAAATCGATCTTAGGCGCAGCGCCTAGGATATTAATATCCTAGACGCCACGCCGCCCTTGTTATATTTAAAAAAATACATAAAATACGTGGCGCAACGCGTGGGATTTTTTTAGCACCGGCGCCGCGCCAAGAACCCTACAATCTTGAAAAAATTATATTTTGTTCTAAATTATTATCCAGGTATCGTGGTTTTATTATGCGTGTAATCCTGTGAAGAAAATCGTCCGTACTTTGTCCTTATCTGTCTATGAAAGAGGGTCCTAAGGATTTCTTCTAGACCCGGTTCTCTTTCCTGAGAAGAGGCTTAGTGAGCGGTTTTCCGGAGGCAAGCATGTACTACGTCCGCATCCTACCAGGGGATAATTTTGGAGGAATTTAAAATATAAAGAATACGTCGGGGTTCTGGAGAAATTGTTTCCCAACTCTTTTAGAGTAATTATTAATACGTGATGTCTACTTTACGACTAGGATTTGTCCAAAGTCAACTTTAAACGTAGAAAAGAGAAGACTGTAGGTGATTACATCTTATGCAAATTTAATTGCGGATAATTTTAAAGTACTTTCTGTATGAATACGTGTATTAGTATTAGTTTTCGTTGGAAATATAAAATACTAATTTTTTAAATAAAAAACATTTATATCTTTTATAACGGTATGATTAAAGGAATACTGATGCGTCTTAGACCTTTAAGTGATATCTTTATGATTTAATGAGAAATCTAAACGGGAAATGATAAAGATTCCAATAGGGAAGTCTTTAATATCTTTTATAAAGATATAATCGAATCATAATTTTTTTTTTGAACTGCTAATTGGGATCACTGACGGACCACGGAGTGGAACCACCCGATCATATCCATCTCCACGAGGCAATAATTGCCTAA
>JAOXOA010000017.1:3454636-3474045 GCA_028566315.1 Rudbeckia hirta
GCCTTCAAAAGGCCCAACAATTTCAAACAGGAACAAGGCAGCAGCAGACATGGGAATAAATAAAGGTGCAGCTGCTGGCCTTTCAAACAAGCATAACAGATTCAAGAGCACCTATGACATCCAAAGATCAAGCACTGAAGACAAGAGGGCTCTAGCGATTTCGGAACTAGCTCGACTCATTACACCCAGAAAGTCACGACTCGACACGAAGAAATCTTTTAGACGGCCATATGCATTTACAAAAAAGCATTGTAAGCACAACAACATGAAATAAACCGAGTTAACCACTGGTGCAAAGATGATCTCCTTTTTGAATGACTAACAAAACATGCTGCTACTTTTTGTAAATGTCCACTTAGTATGGCTGTTTAGATATCTAAATAGGCATCTTTTGGTAAATGTATAATGTTGTGTAATAGCATATTCTCCCAACAATGTATGATGATACATTGCCTTAACTTTATGCAATTGTGATGAATGTTACTACCTAGCCGTTCTCTTTTTATGCAGTTGTGATGAATGTTACTACCTAGCCATTCTCTTTTTATGTAGTAGTGATTAATGCTACTACCTAGCCATTCTCTTACACCTTTTCTTACCAATGACTAGGCCGCCGCACCCGTAGCGTGGGTGCTAAAGCCAATTTATCATTAAATCTTAAATACCTTTACAATGTCACGGGAAACGATTAAAATAAATTACAATATCTAATCTAGGTCTTTAATATCTCTCACACACAATCTCATGTCCAGTCTTGATGTTCTTGATAACCTGACGTCAAAAATTAAAAAAAAAATTGATAAAACGTATGTCTGAGCAAAGTCCGAAATACTTTACTCAGTGAGCGAGATAAAAATTAGTTTGTTGTGTGTTTCTTATAAAAAGGGTATGTTGGTTTAAAAATTGTTGGGAAAGCAATATCATGATAAAATACATGAAAAATTATGAACTAATGAATGTGTATATATATATATATATATATACACATATATATACATACATTTTTAACCTTTTCATTTTAACTTTTCTTATCATAGGTGACGCAGTAGCTAAGCCATACGTCCATGCGTAAATGCATCATGTGGGCAAATAACATAATCCAGTCATCATGCAAAGAAAATGGTTTAGGTGAAATATAATTACGTATGAACTCGTCTATCGACTACTTGAGTTGGCTTTGGCCTTGCTTGTTGTAACAGCTACTATTGAAAGATCATTTTCCACGATGAAGTTTATTATGACTATTTTACGCAACAAGATGGATAATTTTTTCTCATAGATTCATTGTCGTGCTAAATGGGAGGGATCGGGTTTGGAGAAGGGAAATAATGACCAACAATGAACAACAGGAGTTAGCGAGTTGTATTAGCTTAATTAATGGTTGTCCCTGTTGGACTAAAGGATGCATGCATGGGCCGGTTGGACGTGGATCAAGTCTTGGGCTGTTTGTGGATCAAGTCTTGGGCTGCAACCCTGCATGGATCTCTTATCGTACTTGTTATTTTTCTGTTATTTCCATTTCCTTGTTCATGCATGTAGTGGTAATCGTGGTCATTAGGGTTTCATGTTCATTAGATAGTGTGTACGTGGGTAGTTTTGCATGTGCACGTCTGCATGTTTCATGTATTTAAGTAGTTCTTCTGTTTCAATGAAAAGCATCGAGAGTTTACATTTGATATCAATTGTAATCTAACAATTGGTATCAGAGCAACTAAGATCCAAAGAGAGTTGAGAGAATGAGCAGTGAAAAACTTAAGATTCCTGTGTTCGACGGTCATTATGACCACTGGAAGGAGATGATGGAAAACATGCTTAGGGCTAAGCAGTTGTGGAATCTCATTGAACCAGGAATAATTGAGCCG
Source organism: Rudbeckia hirta (assembly GCA_028566315.1). NCBI lineage: Eukaryota > Viridiplantae > Streptophyta > Magnoliopsida > Asterales > Asteraceae > Rudbeckia > Rudbeckia hirta. The sequence goes on from JAOXOA010000017.1 coordinate 3,456,499, forward strand.
GCAGTGGGAGTGGCTCAAAGTGATGCTCAGAGAAGAACCCTGGCAGAACTACGCTCGAAGGATCTACAGGTGAAGCACTACCTGTATCAAGCGATCGATCGAATCTCCTTCGAGCAGATCCTTGATCGCAGCTCAGCAAAGAGTATATGGGAAGCCATGAAGCAGAAGCATCAGGGTAACGAGCGAGTCAAAAGATCCATGTTGCAAAAACTTCGTCGTGATTTCGAAGTTCTGGAGATGAAGCCTACTGAATCCATCCCTGAGTACTTTGGACGTGTACTCTCAGTTGCTAATCAGATGAGGAGTAATGGTGAAGTGATGAATGATCAGCAGATCGTTGAGAAGATACTAAGGACTCTAACCGAGAGGTATGTGTTCGTGGTAGTGTCGATTGAAGAGTCCAAGGATGTAAGCAACATGTCCGTCGAAGAACTTCAAAGTACTCTCCTTGTTCATGAACAGAAATTCAAGAAACCCGAAAAGGAGGAAGAACAGGTGTTCAAGATGGAGCAGACAGACCCCTCAGGCTCAAGGGGAAGAGGTAGAGGGCGTGGTGGCTCTCGAGGAAGGGGACGAGGACGTGGAAGGTCCTCTCTTAACCGTGAAACAATTGAGTGCTACCGGTGTCACAAACTTGGGCATTTTGCTTATGAATGCCCTGAGTCTAAGGAGGCAAACTATGCTGGGTTTGATGAGGACGAAGAGGTGATACTAATGGCCAGAGTAGGAGAGATTGGAGATGTTGATGAATCTGATGTTGCTGCAATTGAAAGAATCAACAGTTTCATGGCTCAAAGTGGAGATGTAGCACATAACAACATATGGTTCTTGGACTCCGGTTGTTCAAACCATATGTGTGGTGATAAAAGCAAATTTGTCAGGCTGGAGAAAGGGTGCACTCATACAGTCAGACTAGGAAATGACTCAAAAATGAAGGTGGATGGCAAGGGTCAGGTAAAACTTACATTCAATGGCACCATCTATGTTATTAATGATGTCTATTATATACCAGATTTGAAAAATAATCTTCTTAACATGGGTCAACTTCAAGAAAGGGGATTAACCTTTGTGATCAAAAGGGGCATATGTAAAATATATCATGCAGATAAGGGACTGATGTGTGAAAGTTTTATGACTGCCAACCGTATGTTTCCATTGTATGAAGGTAGTACTGAAAAAGCAAAAAGGGTAGTAGGCTGTACCGAGAAGGGAAAGGAAACAATGGGAGATAGTAATTTGTATGCGGCAGAAACTGATGTCTCCAAGTTATGGCACGAGAGGTATGGTCACATCAGTAGTACAAGCATGGGTTTACTGCAACAAAGACAGATGGTTAAAGACCTACCAACTTTCACTGTACAAGACAATGTGTGCATTGACTGTTGTGTGGGAAAACAGACAAGAAACTCAATTCCAAAGGCTAGTGACTGGAGGGCAAAAGAAGTCTTGGAACTTATTCACTCAGACGTATGTGGGCCTATCAAGCCAGAAACACAGAGCGGCAAAAGGTACATGTTGAGCTTCATTGATGATTTCAGTAGAAAAGCATGGGTATTTCTGATCAGAGAAAAATCAGAAGTGTTTGAATGCTTTAAAAGATTGAAAAGCAGTGTTGAGAATGAAACTGGAATGATGATTAAAGCTTTGAGAACAGATCGAGGTGGTGAGTACTTGTCAGACGAATTCAAGCAGTTCTGCATGATGCATGGCATCAAGAGGCAACTAACCACTAGCTTCACACCTCAACAAAACGGCGTGGCCGAGAGGAAAAACCGGACAGTGATGTGCATGGTGATCACTCTACTGGCTTCTAAGAACATGCCAAAAGTATTCTGGGGAGAAGCAGCAGTGTGGAGCTACCACATTCTTAACAGATGCCCTACGAAGGCCCTTGACCACATCACTCCCCAAGAAGCATGGAGCGGGGAGAAGCCCAGTGTTGATCACCTACGAGTATGGGGGTGCATCGGTCATGTACATGTGCCAAAGGAGAGGAGAAGAAAGCTTGATGAAAGAAGCAGACACTGTGTGATGGTAGGAAGAAGTGAAGAGTCCAAGGCATACCGAATGGTTGATCCAGAAACAATGACCATAGTAATTAGCAGAGATGTTGTGTTTGAAGAAGACAAAAGCTGGGATTGGTCAGCAAAGAAGTTGAAGAATGATGGAGAACTTACTTGGGAAGAAAACAAAGACACCAACTCAGCAAGTGAAGGCAATGGTGGAGAAGCATCCAACAGTTCCCAGAATGAAGCTCCCACTCCCACTCCTGCGACTACAGAAGTGGGTGAGTCAAGCAATGCTCGAGCAAGGGAGGGTCGCCAGAGAAGACCTCCTGCTTATCTGAGTGATTACTACACAGGTGATAATGCTCAGCTAAATGTGGCCCAACTGATAGATGAACCTGATGCACCACAAAATTTCAATGAAGCTGTGGGGATTGAGGAGTGGAGAAGAGCAATGGATGCTGAAATGCATGCAATCGAACGAAATAACACTTGGGTCCTTGAAGACTTGCCCGTAGGAGCCAAGTGTATAGGAGTAAAGTGGCTGTATAAGGTTAAAGTGAATGAAATGGGGAAGATTGAGAAGTATAAGGCACGCTTAGTGGCAAAAGGGTATGGGCAGGAGTATGGGATAGACTACACTGAAGTTTATGCCCCTGTGGCCCGGATGGATACGATCAGATTGATGATTGCCATAGCTGCTCAAAGAGGATGGCCTATCCTTCAAATGGATGTGAAGTCAGCTTTTCTGCATGGAGTGTTGGATGAAGAAGTGTTTGTTCAGCAGCCAGAAGGTTATGTCATCAAAGGGGAGGAGCACAAAGTATACAAATTGAATAAGGCACTATATGGACTGAAACAAGCTCCACGAGCATGGTTCAGTAGAATTGAAGGGTATTTTCTCAGTCATGGGTTTGAAAGGAGCAATGCTGAGCACACCTTGTTTGTAAAGGAGAATGAGAAGGGTAATGTTCTCTATGTTAACATTTATGTGGATGATCTTATTTATACAGGTGATGACAATGGCATGTTGGAAGAATTCAAAGGCTCCATGAAAGATTAATTTGAGATGACTGATCTCGGGAGAATGAGATTCTTTTTGGGCATCGAGGTTCTGCAAACTGAGGAAGGAATCCACATATGTCAGAAAAAGTATGCTCATGAAATCATCAGACGTTTCAAGATGGAAGGATGCAACAGTGTCAGATGTCCTATAGTTCCTGGTTGCAAACTGAAAGTTGATGAAGGGAAGAAAGCAGATGAGTCTTTGTATAAGCAGATGATTGGATGCTTGATGTACATCACCACTACTCGTCCAGACATACAGTATGTGGTGAGTTTAATAAGCAGGTACATGTCTGATCCTAGAGAAATTCACTTTGATGCTGCAAAGAAGGTGCTGAGGTACATTCAAGGTACGATTGATTTTGGGATTTGGTACAAGAGAGGTGGAACACAAGAGTTGGATGTTTACACAGACAGTGACTTCGGAGGTGATGTTAATGACTACAAAAGTACATCGGGGTATGTAACACTTTGGAATGGCAGTGCGGTTGCATGGCAATCAAAGAAACAAAGCATAGTGACTCTATCATCAACAGAAGCTGAGTTCGTTGCTACATCAGCTTGTGCTTGTCAAGTCATTTGGGTGAATGGGGTGCTAGATGATCTGAGAATCAAGGTAAAAGACACGACAACTATCTGGTGTGACAATACCTCAACTATTAAGTTATCTAAACACACAGTGTTTCATGGGAGGTGCAAACATATTGGTGTTCGTTTTCATTTCCTGCGTGACTTGGTGAATGATGGAGTTATAGAACTAAGGTTCTGTGGTACAAAGGAGCAGTTGGCAGATATTCAGACTAAACCACTGAAGAGAGATGTGTTTGAAGAGCTGAGAAGAAAGCTAGGCATGTGTGCTGTTGAAGACAAACTAGCCAGTAAGATACGTGGCTCAGGGCCGGCCCTGGGGGGGTGCGGCCCGTGCCGCCGCCCAGGGCCTATCTTCGACGGGGGCACAAAATTTTGAAAAAAAAAATTTTATATATAGGTTTTTTTTTTATAAAATAGCTAGTAATTTATTAGAAAGGTCTAAAAAAATTGAATCAAAAAAAATTAGCCAAAAAAATGAAATGGGCATATAAAAGATGGGCCTTTTGAGCCAAAAAATACAAGTCCAAAATATATAAATGGGTCGGTCGTCGGTGGGTTCAACGGTGGGCTGGCACAACATTTATTAAATTGTGGGCTGCAGCATTTATTGAATTGTGGGCTGGCGCCTGGCAGGGCCCATGTGCCCATGTGGGTCATATTATTACTAAATATTGAAATTCCAAAGTCATTAGTAATAGTCTTACGTAAACGGTAAACAGAAATCGTTTCTTACTTTTTTTTTTCATCGGCTATTGGCGTGGAGCGATTGGTTTGGTACTCAATCATTCTTATAATCAAGTCATCAAGGTATGTTCAATTCTAAAATCTTAATTTTATTGAAAACCCTAGCCCTAGTTGTTAAAATAACTAAATTGAATGTTTAGATTGGAACCCTAGATGGCCTTAGTTATTGAATCATTTTAATCTTGTTAGTTTGGAACCTAAATATATATGAAAATTTGTTATTTTGGTCTTTGGAAGTTGGAACCCTAGATGAAGATGACTTGTTGACTTACTTTTACTTATTAGTTGTTATTTTATAATTGATTATTAGAAATAATGGCTCCTAAACAACTATCGGGTGCTGCAAAACGCAAAAAAACAGAGCGAATTAATCAAGTGGTAAAGTCTTGCGGTTCTATTAAACGGTTTGTTAAACCATTAAATTCACCCGTTCAAGAGGAAGTCGTTGAAGATCAAGTTGAAGAACATGTTGAAGAGCAAGTTGAAGAAGATGTTGAAATTGATGAGCAAGAACATGCTGAAGAGGGACAAGATATGGAAGTTGAACAAGAAGAGGCGAAAGAGCATATGGAAGAGCATGTTAATTCTAACGTAAACGAAGAACATGTTAAGCTTAAGGATATATTTGCTCCAAAAAATTGGGATGGACTTAATCATGATGAGATAAAACTTTTGGTTGAGAGAGGTCCAAAAAGAGATCCCGATGTCACACACGGTCCCTACGATTCAGATGGAAGGAGATTTTCATCTACTATATACACGAGAGTTTTAGCTAACATGGAGAAAAAGGACAGGAAATGGCTAGTATATTCTTTAGAGGAAGACGGATTATTTTGTTTCTGTTGTAAAGTGTTTAGGATAGGGGTACCAAAAGGTGGATTGGATGGCGATGGTTTTCGAAATTGGGGGCATGCTTTTCAGAGAGTAAAAGAACACGAAGGTACTTTAGATCATCTCATAAATATGAATAAGTGGTCTGAAATGCGTAAACGTTTGAATTTGAACGAAACAATTGATAAAGTTCAACACGAACAATTCCAAAAAGAAAGTGAGTACTGGAAACAAGTCATTTTGAGAATCATTGCACTTGTGAAGTACCTTGCTAAACATAATTTAGCATTTCGTGGATCTGAAGAAAAGTTGTATAAAAAAGGTAATGATACTTTTTTTTCACTACAAAGTTCCATATCAAAATATATGTTACTTAATTGATATAATTAATTAATTTATTATTTGTTATTTGTATTTAAAAGGTAATGGAAATTTCTTGGGTCTCATTGAGATGTTAGAAGAGTTTGACCCAGTTATTAAAGAGCACGTGAGACGAATTACAAGTGATGAGATTCATGTTCATTATCTCGGACACCGGATTCAAAACGAGTTGATACTTTTGTTAGCTCAAGAAGTGAAAAATGTAATCATCAAGAAGATAAAAGAAGCAAAGTACTACTCGATCATATTGGATTGTACTCCCGACACAAGTCATCAAGAACAAATGACCATTATAGTGAGGTATGTAAATCTCACAAATGATTCTGTAACTGTCGAGGAGTCATTTTTAGGTTTCTTGAATGTTAATGACACCACGGGAAAAGGTTTATTTGAAGTCACAAATGAGGAGTTGAAATCGCTTGGCCTTGAAATTGATGATATGCGTGGTCAAGGCTATGACAATGGGGCAAACATGAAAGGAGAACACCAAGGAGTGCAATCACGATTTTTAAAAATAAATCCTAGAGCATTTTACACTCCTTGCGGTTGTCATTCACTTAATCTTACATTATGTGATATGGCTAATAGTTGTACTAAAGGAAAGAATTTTTTTGGACTCATCCAACGCATTTATACTATTTTTGCAAATTCTATTAATCGGTGGCACATTTTGCTCAACAATGTTAAAGGTTTGACTCTTAAATCAATGTCTCAAACTCGGTGGGAGAGTCGGGTGGAGTGTGTCAAAGCTATTAGGTTTCAACTTTTAGAAGTTAGAGAAGCTTTACTTGAGGTGGGAGAAAAAGATAATGATAACGCAATTGCAAGTGAAGCGAATTCACTAGCAGAAAAAGAGTTTGGTGAGTTTGAGTTTTTGATGTCAATTGTAATCTGGTATCAAGTATTGAACCAAGTGAATTTAGTAAGCAAAAAGTTGCAATTAAAGGATATGCATTTGGATATTGCGATTAAGGAGGTAAACAGATTGCTTGATTATTTCAAGGATTACAGAGAAAATGGATTTTTAGAAGCTTTTAATGAAGCTAAAGAGATTGCTAGTCAAATAGGTATTGAACCGACATTTACACAAAGACGTTTGATCAAAAGGAAAAGAAGAATTGATGAGGGTTCAAGTACACAAGAAGCTTCTTTTACACCTGAAGAGAATTTTAAAGTAAATTATTTCTTATTTATTGTTGATTAGGCTATTACCTCTCTTCAGTCAAGATTTAAACAATTCAAGGAGTATGATGAGTTATTTGGTTTTTTGTTTCCACACAAGTTACTGAAAATGGAAGATAAAGATCTTAAGTTGTCTTGCCAAAATCTTGAAAAGGCACTTACATTTGAAGATAAATCAGATATTGATGCCAATGAACTTTACACAGAGTTAAAGACATTTAAAAAAACACAAACGGGTGAATTTAACAACCCTATGGATGTTTTGAAGGTGTTGAAAGATGAAGAGTATTTTGAAGTTGCATGCGTCGCATATAGAGTGTTGTTGACAATTCCAGTGACAGTGGCATCTGCAGAGAGGAGTTTTTCAAAGTTAAAGTTACTGAAATCATACTTGCGCTCAACAATGTCACAAGAAAGACTAAGTGGATTGGCGATGTTAGCTATCGAGAGCGAAATATTAGATAGTTTAAACTACGTTGAATTGATCCAACAATTTGCTACGGAGAATGCTAGGAGAGCTTCACGATTTAGCCGTTAAATTTACGGTATGTAACTATATATTGATATTGTTACGTTTATTTTTGTATAAAGTTCGTTTTAAAAGTTTTGTTTAAATAATTTTTTCGTCAAGGCCGAGGGGCCTTTTTTTTTTGCTCGCCCAGGGCACTCAATTCCTTAGGACCGGCCCTGATGATCTCCATGATCAACTCCGTTTGATCTCGCATGGAACTTCTACCGTCACCGATTTCGGTCGTCAGTTCCGATTACTTTGTTATCAGTTGAGAGCCTTAGGTCAGCCGATGGAAGTGAATGAGAAAAGACACATTTTCATACGTGGACTAGGCTCCGGGTTTGAAATGTTCGCTACCGCTATACGCACGAACCCGACTGTCACTAATTTTAGGGCCTTACTCAGCCATGCTGAGTCGTTTGAGACCTTTCAGTCATCGGTACAGCCACCTGTTACTCCACTCGTAGCATTTAACACTTTTCGTGATCGAGGTCGCGGTTACTGTGGTGGCCGTTGTCATCGTGGATCGTTTGCACGAAACTCTTATGGTGGTCGAGATTTTAACTCCTATGGTTGTGGTCGTGGGGTCGTCGCCCTCCATACTGGTCAACTTTGCAGGACTAATGGTCATTACGCCACTGAGTGCCCGCGTTTACCTTCTTTTGCTGGATCGTATGGTAGTTCCTTGGACACCTCCGAAGCCGATGTTGCAAGGGCTTTTCATGCCACTTCTACTTATGGGTCTTATGTTCCGGATTGGTTTGTTGCGGACACCGGCTCCACAGATCATATGGTCGGTTCGGCCTCTTCTATGAACCAGACATATACCGATTACTCAAAGGTCACGTTTGGAAACGGTAATTCTTTACCAATTACACATATCGGTAACACCACTATCGGGCGTCATATTAAACTCATTGACACCCTTGTAGTCCCTAATCTCACGCATAGCTTATTGTCTATTAGCAAGTTGACGTCAGATAATAACTTGGATGTCTTGTTTTTGCAACCATATTTTTTTTACACAGGATCGGGGAACGAAGGAAGTTCTAGCTCGCGGAAGATGTGAGGATGGTCTATATATCCTTGATGCTGGTCCACGTGCCTTTTTTTGCAACCACTAATAAAGCGTCCTTTGAATTATGACACTCTCGTCTAGCTCATGTGTCATTTGATACTATCACTAATTTAAATAAATGTGGTCAATTTAACAAATGGTCACTAATGAAGAAGAATTTTAAAATTGTGACATTTTGGTCTGGTGGAAAGGAAATGAAACATAATTTTCGATCGTAGCCGCTAGGGTCCGAATCTACTAAGCGTGTAACTGTATAAGCTTCTATCGTGGCTTCAGAGCTCGCCTTTTCTACTAGTGGCATCATTATTTATTTAAGGAGGACAAGACTTACTCCTGAATCAGCGAATATGTGTATTGGCTTGAAGGACCACTTAGATGCGGCGAAACTGATACAAAACGCGTAGTCACTTAAACTTGAAGTTATGGTTGAAACGGAGATACATGAGGATGAGGTTTAAATGGAAATGTCAAGCCCACCAAACGAAGATTAAAGAAAGACGATCAAGAGTCAAGACATCAAGTTAATCGAAGATGATCAGGCCCAATATCTTTTTTTAATAGCTTTTCCCAAACAGGTTATGGTTTCAACCGGTTGTTATCGGTACAGGTTCCTAAAGGAATCGGTTCTTATACCCGTTTCAGTTTTAGTCCCGAACCGGTTCCACCGATTTCCATTGATTTTCTCAACCGGTTGCAGTTCGAGATTTTTGCTGCCGTTTCCTAGAAGGAACCGGTTTTTTACGGTTCCGGTTCCAATTTTTGTGCGCCTCTAGCGTCTAGTACAAGAAGAGTTACCAATTCTTCCTCGCAGTAAAACTTGTTTTGCTTTTGCCAAAAGAGGAAGAAATTTTTTTTTTTCAATATTTTTTGATTTCAAAGATGCAATATCAGTCATGTAAAACATCGAATGAAATAAATAGAGAAAAGCCGACTATCGGAATCGAACCAATGACCATCGCATTACAAATGTGATGCTCTAACCTCTGAGCTAAGCAGGCTCACATAAAATAAATTTGACATGTATATGAATTCGATAAACTCTTAGAATCTTTGCAATTAACTATTTGAATTCTTGGCTACATTATTTATGAATATATTAAAGAATAGAATATATAATTTCAAATAACTGTTAAATATTATAGAACATAACGATATATCATTTTACTTTACAAACTAAAGTTAAGGGTATAAAATGTCATTAATGTAAAGTTAAACTTTGGGTAAATATGTACGATTAGAAGTTAGAAATCGCAAACTAGTGAAGCGGTGTGACGAACGGGTGTGCCTGTTCGTGTAGGGGTGTGTCTATTAATGAAGGGTTGTGTCTTTACAAACCCTATATATAATATATGTATGTAGAAACAGATTTGTAATTGTAACCATATTGTGATTCAATAATACACCGATTTGTATGATTTTGATTCATGTACATGTTTTCATCCAGGTCGATGATGATCCACACACTATGCCAACAATCCACATACAAGACAAAATATCACATTTCTATAGCTTGTGGTTATTCAATAATCTGTATGTATACCTTGTATTCTCACTCACAGCTATGAAAAACAAGTTTGTGTAACACAGAATCTATCAATTGACTACAGGACATCCATCAACCTTAATCCCAGGAGCTGTTGGACAGCCTGCAAGGGGACAATGATCATCTATTTCCATACCCCACCATTGTGGTCCATTAATATCCTTAATTTGTAGCATAAAATAGCACAGAATTGCCATGAATGCAACACCTGCATCAAGCCCAGCAGATAGGATATAGTTGTGCCTTGCCCACCAGCCTTTAAACTTCCTAAACACCACAAAGTTGAAAAAAATCCCTACTGCAAACCACATATTGTAGTTCACAGCTCTAGTTGGTGGCATCCCTCCTGGACCTGATATAAGAATTGGCATGTTTATGAGCCTAATCCATTTCTGTGCAGGAAACCGACGCGAAAGAAACCAAACTGGTACTGGAGCAAGAATTCCCAACAGAAAGAAGTAGTTCATTTTGGAGTATAGCCCAAGATTCCCAAACATTCTTTGAGGACCCACTACGCCCCATATGATTGAAGCGTTGTAGAAAACGTCGTCACCAGGACACGTCCATGGGCTTCCTTCAGGCAACTTACTCGGGTCGCAGATGTATTCTACTGTTGTGAGAAGCCACCAGGATGTTGCAAAGTAGACGGATGATGCAACGACCGTACCAACTAACTACATGAGGCACCAAAATGATTAAATAAGTCATATTGACAGGTGTGTTTAATGAGAGAGATTTACCTGCACAATGAACATGGATTTTGGTGGGATTTTCATATAATGGCCTAGCTTAAAATCTTGCAGAAACATGATAGCTTGTGACATGCTTATGTAGCCATATGTTTTGAATGCTACATTTGCGAGTGGCTTGCCAGGGTACATATAACCAATAATCAGCTCAGTGATCACATTTAGTCCGGGTTGCTGTAAGAAAGTTTCATCATAGATACAACAGTTTATATTATTACAGAGACATACATATGTGTAGTCATATAACTATTATGAAATACATCGTTCGATCACCTGGTTTGTTGTAGCTGTGATAACGCCTATAGGTAGCGTGAAGAGCAGAGCCAAACCGATCCCTAAAAGGACTCCCCAGTAAGGGAGCTGTAACTGTCTGCCGAAACCCTCACAGGTTAGCAAAGCAAGTGCTATGACCAATATCAGAAGCGAATAGAACCACCATTGCGGGACAGGAGCATAGTTTTTCTTCATAATCCTAGTATGCACATCTCCGAACTTGTCTCCAAATGATGCTCGTGTTTGCGCCCAGATCGTTCTGTTCGGTGCATGACAAAAACAAAGACATACATCATATGCTGCTATGAAATGAAGTACTCATGGTTGTTTTAGAAGTATATAGACTACATTTATACCTGCCATGAAAGAGTGCAACATGAGAAAGTGTGGCAGCCAATGTGGCAAAACTTAGACCATAGGCAAATGAAAAAAATATGCTAAGATTGATTTTGCTATAATCATCATAGCCTTGTCTGTCGAATGAGAAGGTTGCGGCGTCCAAGACTCTTGAAACGTTGTACCGTCCTCCAAATTCATCAAACACATGAGAAGAGTAAATCGGGAAACGCTTGGCTTCATACCAGTTATTCCAATAAGCAATGGGGATAACTATATAGACCACGATTATATAACCGGCCAATATGTTCATAATGGCGAATCCAGGGGTGGCTAAAGGACTTCCAAGAAAAGCCGAAACAGTCGCCCAATCAAGCCCAATTGCTCCAACTCCTAGGCCGCGGAGACCAGAACCGATTTGCTGAGCTGTCACCGAGTCTTTCCATATCCAACAAACAAAGGAGATAGCTGTTATGGACTGAAATAGATAATTGGGAATGATGTAGTATGAAAAGCTTGATATGAGAACTATCAGGAAAAATTGCAGCCTTGATAGCCCTCTTTTTGGTCTCTTCTCTTCATCATGCAATGCCCTGAAAACCAATAAAAGGTATACAACAGTTTTACATAGAACAAAAGGGCAAACTTGATGCACGAGGCTCCTGCATGCGCAGGGTCTGGCGATGTCGGGCCAGGCCAATTACTCTGCATTTCTGCAAGAGGCTGTTTCCACGAACTCGAGCCTTAACCTCCAAGTCACATGGCAGCAACCTTACCGTTGCTTCAGGCTCGCCTCTACTAAACTTTACAAAGATCATGGTAAAATATACACACAATGAGAGATGAACCTGAAAAGGGAAACCTGAACCAGGTTTGCAGGCCACCACATATACGGCGAATCGACTAGAAACTTTCGAAAAAGACCAGCCCATCCATATCCAAGCATCTATACACAATACCATTATCATATATACCATCAATTAACCAAGAGATCAATGAACACATACATAGTTATAATACAGTTTAAGCATACACTAGAAGATGGAAATTGACTAGCTAGAGTAGAAATTACCTGGGTAGTTTGTGCTAGCAGCATGGCTGCAATGGGATTGAGTCTACGGTGATAAAAAGCCTTGACTATGGTGATGATACTGACAGCGTAAACCGAATTGGAACCCGAATTTGCAAATATTGTGATGAGAACATGCTCCTTCAAGTTGAACGGACCAGGGTTGAGTGAAAACGACCATCTTGTCATAGGAACCCGGATTGGTTTAGTGGGTAGAGTTGCAGCCATCAGCCTTCCAAGTGGAAGAACAACAATTTGAGCCGAAACCGATGATATGTACAACGGATTCTGGCGATAACCGAAGAACTGGTTTAAAAAAGCTAGAACACTGCATGATAGTATTCCCAGAAACCATGTCCTGAATGTCAAGCAAGGCAGTGTTGGATCATCAGTGATTGGGACAGTCAGTCTCACTTGTTCAATTGGTGAATCATTCAACTCTTCTGTCATCAATTCAAATAAGTTAGATCTTCAACTAATCATTATTTTGTAATCATAAACAAGTTACAATTAGAATTTATATCAATGTATCTTACCAATAGTTTGATTCTCAGATGGTTTTTCGCCGGACATGACCGGATTCACCTTTCTCTCTAAACTCTCCATTGTTGTGTGATTCAACAACAAAGAAGGACAGGAAGCAACAAGATCAAGAATGGTAAGTTTACTTACCTTCTTTGGAGACTTGCTAATGGATCAAGATAATGGCTTGCTAAAGATTCATGAAAATGTGCACTTGCTTAATTGGATATTGGTTCTGATATGAGAAAAAAGAAGATCTGAAATGTTTCATGAATTAAGTAAGAGGGTGGTGAGAGTTAGGAACATATAAAGTCATACTCAGTAAGTTAAGATTAGTTTGATATAGTGCTAGCTCCTGTGAACTTCAGCCTCACCCTTGTTATTGTGTACTAAACAATGCAAACTCTTTTATTTTATTTGGACTGCTAGATCATCCGTTTAGGTCTTTGTCCTTTGATCACACAGGTTCAGGATACGACTCTTGTAGTTGACATATAACTGCTAGCTAGGTTGAACTGGTGTCATAGTTCGCCTTCTGTATGATTCGATCCTGAGACCTTCCAGACAGTAACGTTACCTAGATGGGTAAATCTTCCACCTCCCAAGAACCAAAACCAATTGTTAATGCAAGTTGATGCATGTGGATGGGTATACCTATCTTTTGTCATCTAGTTGGCGTGTTACAAACACCATTATCTTTTTAATTATTGTATGTGTTTGGTGCTCCCACTATGTCATATATCCGGTCTATCGTTTATTGCTATTTATGTCCACATGGAAAAATCGTCATAGCCATGTGAAACCAAGAAAACTTGAGTCTATAAGTATAAGAAAACCGTTCAAAAAATGCATGTATAAGAAAACTCCACGTCTAAATAGAGGTAACATTTAGCAGTTAAGAAAAGATTATTATTAATTATATTATTACCGATTAGTGTTGCAAGACTAATTACCTTTTTAAGATTATGCATCTCGAGCAGGGGTGTAGCTAGATAGAACTCAAAGAAAGACAATCGCTCTATTTGAAAAGAAAAAATTAGTGTAATTTTTAATAAAAATCCCGACCGTCTGTTAGATAATTAGGCCTTTTAATTGACTTAGCTACTGTGAATTTATAATTATGTGTTTTGTGTGTAGCATAAAAAGATGAATGAGACTTTGTTTGCAAACAGAAGAAAGACTGCAATTTTCATTGAATAAACTATGGCTATAAATAGTCAATAAAACTAAGAACTCCATCTAACCCATGTTCTCCTAATTCAAAGCCATACCCCCAAGATACAGTTCATGACTTCCTCCAAAAAGTCTAGACTAAATTACAGTAAATGACCTTTACGTTTTAACCCTTTTTCAGCGGAACACCTTTAACTTTAATAATTACAGAGGACCACCTTTTTTTTAATGTTTGGTTACAGTGTATAACCTTTGTCACTAACTACATTAAAAACTAACAGTGGGTCAAGGGTATTTTGGTCATTTCACTCTTAAAGGTCCATTTGTGTAGTTTTTAAAGTTTGTTTTTACCACCTCCACCACCACCAACATCATTTACCACCAGACCCCAACCACCGGCCACCACCTCCACCTCCACCGGCCACCTTGACCATCGTCATTCACCACCACCACAATTTCTCAAAAAAAAAACCATGCACCCAAAAAACGATTTATACCCTTTAAAAAAATGATCCTTCATGATCGTTGATTTAATTAAACCAACTTTTGGGTCAATGTCTGTGTGAAAAACCAAAACTTCATGATCGTTCTTTGTGAAAAACCAAAACTTCCCCAACTTTTGTAATTTAATTAAACCCAACTTTTGGTCAATGTCTTTCAGTTTCAGACAACCGGAATGGCAAGCAGGAACAGACGGACACCGGAGGAGCAAAATCTGCCGGTAATTGACCGGAGTATCACCATTTACCAACGGAAGCTTCAACTCAACATTTCTCACTGAAACTTCTTAAGAAAAACCTGCAATTCATCAATACTCTCCCACCGCTGCCGCTCCGGCACCTGTGCTATCGGATCCTCCGGCTAGTTCTCCGATCAAAGCTCCATTGCCGTCTGCCACGGCTCCTGTTGTTTCATCTGCGAATGCTAATGCACCGATAACACCGATATCCGCTCCAACCATAGCTCCGGAGACCAGCGGTGCAATCGATCGACCTCCCACAGCTGCCGTTCCGGCACCTGTGCTATCGGATCCTCCGGCTAGAACTCCATTATTTTCTCCTGCTGCAGAACCGATGAGTTCAGATTAACATCTCCAGTCTCAATCTTCTCTTCTGTGTCAACTGAATTGACTGCTTCGCACTAGAATGCGCAATTTTCGAAACCCTAATTCCGTTACCCGATATGAAATTGGCAAACCCTAATTGATCAAACGAGTCCAGTATCAACGAGGTGGAATTAGGTTGTGTTCTAGGTATGCTTCCGAAGAACCAGTGATCGACATCTTCAAGCACGATTTGGGATGAAAAACAGAGCATGATTTGGGCTTCTTCATCTCCCAGATTGGGGGTGTTAAAATCAGAGAACATTGCAGAAAGGAATCGACCCCATCAGCACTTGATTCTGGCTCCATTGGTGTTGTGGTGTTTGTCTGGTTATGGTGGTGGCGGTGGAGGGTGGCGGTGGTGACTGTGAAGTAGAGAGAGAGGGGGAGAATAGGTCTGGTTGGTGGAGGAAAAAAAATGAATTAGGGTTTATATATATTACAAAGACTAAAATACCCCTGTTTTATTGTTAGCTTTTAACCTAGTTAGTGGCAAAGGTTATACGATGTAACCAAACATTTAAAAAAAGGTGGTCCACTGTAATTATTAAAGTTAAAGGTGGTCCGCTGAAACAGGGTTAAAACGTAAAGGTCATTTGCTGTAATTTAGTCTTTCTTTTAATAAAGAATTTATGCAGTTCAAAATAAATTAAAAAATAAAAATAAATAAAAGTTCATAAAAGGACAGTTTGATGCTAAAGACGTTTGCCTCTCAAAGTAGAAGTGAAAGTTTAAACCCTATGGTATACCGTATACATTTAGACGATAATTTTTTTTTAAAAAAGTAATGAATCATCGAACACCTAATAGTAGCATTTTAGACTACTTTTTCCGGTTTTGTTTTTTGTTTGCTGTAACAAATACACCAAAGCATAGGCGAAGTATTTAAGGGGCGGGAGAGGGCGGCCCCCCTCGCTTTTTTCGCTCAGAAGTGTCGGTTATATATGTTTCGTATAGGATTTTTTTTCGTATATACAGTTTTAGCCTTTCCGTATAAGGTTTCGGTGAATTTACCTCCTCCGGAGCCGGAGGTCAAGCTTCGCCACTGTACCAAAGTATCTAAAGTCGTTAAATACAAAAGAGAAAATAAAACTAAAAAAATTATGACATAATCATGATTTGAAAAAAGAGGCAGTAGACAAAGCCCACGTCCTCAAAGGTATAAAACACAAATGGAAAACTTAAGATCACATGACCATGTCTAATCCATCTCCTCCACAACCAATCTTTTCATTTTCTCTCACCTTTATCAACCCATCTTATCATGTTCTCAAATTTAGGTGATGTTTATTAATTAATACAAAAAAAAATAAAAAATTGCATAAAATGACAAAAGTGAAACACCTAAAATAATCATTTACACACATTGGTTGTGTTTCTTTCATGGGGAAAAATTATGCTTTATTAACATTTTTATTTTTTTTAATGGCTAGATTTTTATTTATAAAAAACATATCAAAAGCAAGATGCTCATGACAAAGTATATGATCCAAACAATCTAGAGTATCTCTAGTTTTCACCTCTAGATTCTTCCCGAGACCTTAACTGCTAGAGTTGCAAAATGGATGAAAAAACTCGAACTATTTACCACTAACCATTTACACATTATGCTTTTGCCCTCTAACTAAAACTTGACATCCTTTCGGCAAAGTGCTTTTTGTTGTGTGATTCAAGGTCAAAACATTTTTATGTATAATTAAACTTCATGCCCTCTTAGATAAATTAGACAAATTTTGCAACCAAAATTGGTCAGATGATGCCCCTAACATTGAAATGATGAACATTTTTATGGATAATTAAACTTCATGCCCTCTACATAACATAAATAATTTTTTTACAATCAAAATTGGTCAGATGATGCGCTCAACACATACGTACATACCAAGCATGAAACGATGAATGACCACTGATTTAGTCTTTTTGGAAAGCAAATGTTAAACCATCTTGGTATCAGGAACTTCATCTTTTGTAAAATTGACAAACTTAAAAATTACACTAGTCTTAGATAGAATTTGCCATGGAACAATGGCACTGTGATGTTCAACAATTGTCACAACTATCTGCACTTGCATCAAGTCAGTTACACATTTTGTCTCATAAGAATTAACATATATTTGATCAAGAATATATATAGAAAAAAGACTTATAAAGACACCTACATCATCGGATTTAATCCAAACATCTAGTCATGAATTTCTATATACTATTCTTTAATATCCAAGATCTAAAAATGAATTTGTAGATAATGTTGTTCAATATCCAACATCTAGTCAAGAATTTTTATATAGTGTTCTTTAATTTTTGGTCCACAAATTATATATATATATATATATATATATATATATATATAGGGTGCGGTTCATGCGAGAACCACCCTTATTGCGAGAACTG
>JAOXOA010000017.1:6062519-6073555 GCA_028566315.1 Rudbeckia hirta
GAAACAACATAGCCTAATGAATATATCGTGGACTGCTCCACGATAAGGAAGCTCTACGACCGAAGGGGTTAGCGTGCCCTTCGTGGCCACGATGCCACACATTTTCCATGACCATCTCTACGATACCCAACCGGGGGGTCTAAGTCGTATATTCGTATTTATAAAGATTGTATTTGGGAAATTAAAGTAACGATGTTGATAATATAAGTCTTAAGCCATTATTATTGTCCTGTTAATCTTAAGTTTTTTTTTTATACTTTTTAGTTCTTAACTTAGTTTTGAAGAAATTCTGTTTTTGATATTGGTCTAACGGAAACAGGTAGAGTGACCAGTTCAAAAACTTTAAACATCACTAGTTAACATTATAATTTATAATAGGTTGTTAACTATTAAATTTTAAATAGAAAATTTATTATATAACGGTTAATATTTACATTTATAAATGCATTGCATCATAAGCGGTTTAAACAAGATACTTTTCATAAAAAAACATATTTATATACCATAAATAGGCTATGTCGGTGATTTGACAGTTTTTTTTTCTTTTTTTCCCTTTGTCTTCTGCATCGCCGTCACACGTCTTCGAACAACTGACCATCTCCAAAACCGCTTCAGCCACCAAAACACAGCCATTGCCACGACCATACCACACCCCTATTGAACTGATTCTAAAATTAAACCCCTCAACAGATATGGAGAGAGATCTATGAAGATGGTGGCCGCCCAGTTCTAGGGCTCCGATGATGGCTGGTGATGGAGATGGGTGACCTTTTGGCTGGCGATGGTTTTGCATGTGTGAATTCTGGCAAACCCGAGTCCAAAAGAAATCCATCCTAGACACACCATTGTCGCCGTAAAAGTCGTTGGAACGGAACCCACTATCCAGATTGCCCAGACTTTATCGCGTTGTACACTATGTCGGAATACGAATCGGAGTATGAAATCATCTTAGGTTGTCTTCTCCTGCGAGAACACCTACCGTCGCCACCATTGTGGTTACCGCTAGAGCAACATCCTTTCTCCGATTGAGAATCCATAAACACCATAGGGTTCGCCATGACCTAGGAAGTATGTTGATGTGTTTTGCTTGCCGGACGTTGGTCTGAAGGTTGCTGGAATGGCTTGAGTCGGCGACAAGGGTGGAGAGGTTTTCTCTTTCTTTCTTTTTTCTCTCTCTTGAAGTCTCTCTCATTCTTCCCTTTTGAACGACAGAATACAGGAAACAAGGTTTAAGAACATGGTTTTTAGGAGGTTTAATGCCCAAATTGCCCTTGTAGGTGCTAATTTCTTATTGGTTGAATTTGAGGTCTTGTGAAATGACGCCAACACATAATCATGTTTGTAGAATCTGTATTTTATAAAAATATTATAAATTCTGCTTCTTAATTGGAAAGGACTAGTAGTTATGTTTTATATAAATATTCTTATATAATACTTAACTAATTAGGGTTGCCTCCTTTCAACCCATCAAGTTGCACAACTTGCCATTTTCGTCCTCTCAATTTTCATAATCTACTTCTTTTAAGTTTGTTTGTTTCTGACTTTAGTCTCTTAACTTTGTTGGTTACATGTTTAGTCCATTTGCTCGTTCAACTTTGTTAATTACGTGTTTACTCCTTATACTATATCTTTTAGCTTTGTCACTTACATATAAATTCGACTCTGAATGTGTTTGCTTAACCACCACAGCTTGCGAGTTTATAATCTTTATCCCCCCAACTTTGTTAGTTACATTTTAGTTCCGCTACTCCCTCAACTTTAGTACTTACATGTTTAGTCTTTTTCTGTACTGTTACATCATGTCTTTTGCGCACGGAGCACAGATGCAACCCCTAGTTCACATTATAACACTATAAGCATTGTGTGTGATTTCTACTAACCCGTAAGCATCCTTTAACTTTTCATACAATCATTTTCTTTTTCTCTTAGTAAGCACCATTTTATTCTAAAAAATTTATAGTAATAGATCAGTTACAATTAAGGGCCGATATAAAATTTTAGATTATGATTCAAAGCAAACTAGGGGGATATTCTCCAAGATTAAACAAAAAGGTAATAGACAAAAAACTTAAGGGCCAAAAATGTCATTTTCCCACATCACAACTCAACTCAACGGCTAGTTATTTAAACGGTAACCCTACAACGGTCTTATTATTCAAAATAAAACCCCCACAATCAAAAAGTCGCTAAAATCCACCGCTCTTCACAACCATCTCTTTCTCTCACATTTTTCGCTCTCTCTAAGCCACCGCTGTATCTCTCGCTGTTCCACCCTACATCTTCTACACAATTATTTATTTATTAAGAAATAGTTACTTAATTGAAGATGATGCAAGATATGTGGAACGCCCCACCAGGGTTTCGATCTACCAAATCGGCCCCGTCGTCTCCGGCGAAACCCATCAGTACTGGTGGAGTATTGAGAACTCGTTCAGAATCATTTAATTTGAACTCAACTCGGTCCGAGTCATTTCATGTGACTCACAAGGTCCCAGTTGGTGACTCTCCATATGTCAGAGCCAAAAATGTCCAGGTAAGATTATTGATTAGTTTTTTTTTTTTGTGTTAAATCAACCGATACTGATTTGTTTGCGTGATTCGATTGGTTATGCAGTTGGTTGAGAAGGATCCGGAGAGGGCGATACCATTATTCTGGGCAGCGATTAATGCCGGAGATCGAGTGGATAGCGCCCTAAAAGATATGGCCATTGTTATGAAACAACAGAATCGGGCTGAAGAAGCGATTGAAGCGATTAAGTCGTTGCGAAGAAGGTGTTCGGATCAAGCCCAAGAGTCTCTAGATAACATTCTTTTGGATCTCTACAAGGTTAGCTTTAGATTTGATTAGAATTATAAAAGAAGATAAATATGTTTGTTGTGTTTCTGTTTGAGTTGGTTAAGTTGATTAATGGAATTCGAAACTTGATTGCAGAGATGAGATGTGGAAGACTTGATGATCAAATTGGACTGTTGAGGCACAAATTGTTCTTGATACAACAAGGGATGGCTTTCAACGGCAAGCGAACAAAAACCACGAGATCCCAAGGGAAGAAGTTTTAAGTTTCGGTTGAGCAGGAGGCGACTCGGCTGCTGCTAATAAATACTCATTGTGGAGGCGACTCGGCTGCTGGTAATAAATACTCATTGTTGAGGCGACTCGGCTGCTGATTTGATTTTAATCTATATGTTTTAGAAAAGTTTGCAATTAATATTGATTTTCAAGTTGAATGGCAGCCTGTTTAGCATTTAAACAAAATTGTGGGTTGTCTTGAATGGAGAGATCAACTCGCCTGCATATGACTATATATCCCTGTGTTTGAATGCTAAACAGGCTGCCTATATCCTTGTGTTTGGGGACAACAATTTTAAATTGCAACGATGGCTGTGGAACTGATATGATACATGGTTAAATCTGAATGAGTATAATTATCCGTCCTACGACGGCGATGTTTAAGCCCTAATTCTATATCCTAATTCTGATATTTAGTTTGTTTTTAATGTTAATGCAGACCCAAAGCAGGAGTTAGATGATAGAAATGCTACAGATGGACACGAAGCTGGTTCATGGATTCTTTTGGATGGCAGGGTTTTCCCCTTCTTTTCTCTCATCACCACACACAGAGTAAGTATGTTTATGTGATTCTTTTGGATTTTGATAAGCCATATCATTATGAACATTAAATGTTAGTGTTTTGATGTAGTAAATCAATAACCATGGACAGTTGGACGTATCAAAAGAGATGATAAAATATTGAGGTTTTGGTTCAAATTTCCAACTGCAGGTATAAGAACCCATTGTTTCTGTCTTCTTATAATCATATGTCTAATTATTATTAAGTTCTTTTTAAACACTAAATGGATATCTAACTCTACTAACTAAGTTTGATAAATAAATTAATACATAGATTTATATGCAGTATTCTATTTATTTGACTATATCCTCTCAATACTAACCACATGGTTTAAAACCAAAACACTCTTAAGTTTAAAAACCAAAACACAAGTTTATATTTATATGCAGTTTTAATCACAAGTTTAAAAACCAAATTAATACATAGATTTATGTGCAGTATTCTATTTATATGCAGTTTTAATCACAAGTTTGAAATCCAAAACAGTCTCAAAACTAACCACATGGTTACAGAGGAGGTATGTTTTAAGCAAGATTCGATGTTTTAAGCAAGATTCGATGTTTTAAGCAAAATCGACTTTGAGAAAAATAAAATCGATGTTTAAGCACTAATTCTATATCCTACTACGGAGATGTTTAGCTTGAACTTATTATTTATATAATAACATACTTTTGAGTAATATTTAAGCTTTGTTAGGCTGGAGGTGATGACAGAGTATGTCTTTGCAATTGACGAATACGATTAAGATAGCCTTCGAGGTTCGACAATTATGTCATGGTAGCTGTCTTCCCTACACCACAGGTACTTCACGAGTCCGTTATATTTGTGTTTACTTTAGACGTTTATTTTCAGTAATATCCCGTTATAAGATTGATCATATAGCCCATCATATGCTTGTCTAATGTAGGTGAATGTTTCTATTGGAAGATAGTGTTTTCAAAAAAATAGCCATGTAAATTACGTAATAAAAAAATCCATATAGCTCTTTTTTTTTGACCGGCTATTGGACCCCAAGGCATCGGAGAGACCGGTTACCCTGCTACCCGACCCATGGCCGCCCCACGAACATGCTCGAGGGGGAACCCCACAGAAGTGGGTAAACCCTCCCTTGAGAATTGGCAGGATAAATCCTGCTTCATCTCCTCGAATATCCCCAACAATCATTTGCAGGAGCCGGGAATCGAACCCTCACCACATTGGATGAAAGATTCATTCCTTACCACTGCGCCACATTGAGGGGACATATAATAAATATAAAGGGAGTTGTTCTACTTCAACGCAAGTATTGTTTAGAAACAAATCGAATGTACGATTCCGCATTGTTCACAAAATTGCGGGTCTTCCTTTTCATCCCCGATTACTTGATAATTTCCACAAGCACAAATTCCACTTTTGATAGGCCCAAAAATTCTTTCACAAAGTAATCCATATTTTTCTGTGTATGCATCGACGTATATTTAGTTCGGAAGCAAGTCTATTATTTATAATGTATACTTTATCAGTATGTTTTATTCGTATGAGTCGGGTGACATTTAAACAATTTTCATTCGACGGTATAAATTCGATAGACTACGTTTCAAGCCCGCCGCAACGCGCGGGTAAGACTACTAGTTTTACATCTAAAAAGTTAGACCAAGGGTGTTTGGGATTGCTTATTGTAATTCAAAAAGCATTTTTTTTGAAGAAGCTAGAATTTCTGACTTATTGAAACTCCTTTTTGAACAAGTCAATTTCTATTTTAAAAAGTGCTTTTTGAGGTTTACCCAAACACTCAAAACAACTTATTGACTTTTTGAAGAAGCCAATAAGTTAATAAGTTATAAGCTACCTCAATCTCAAACATGCTCTAAGCTTTACGTTTTTATGAGTTTAAGCATATCACATTTAACTTCAATAATTACAGCGGGTCTTATTTTTTTCCAGTGTTATAAAAATTCCCGACTAGGCCGATTAATCGGCCGATTAATCGCTAATCAGTGGGTCGTCGATGCGATTTGGGTCTAATCGGTCAGTTAATCCCGACTTGTCCGATTACAGTCGATTTATCCCGACTAGGTCTGATTTTTTTCTGATTAATGCCGACTACGTCCGACTCAACGACTCAATCAATGTACTCAACGATAATAATCGTACAAATCGGAACTAATCATACAAGTTGTGATTAACGAAAAAGTCGAGATTAGTCATTAGTTGAAGTTTAATTGTTAATATTTGAATTAAACTATTTAAAATTGAAGTATTTTAAAGTAATATTTAATTTGATAATAATTTGTGCATGTATTTGTACATACACACATATAATTTTATAAAAATACATATAAAAATCCGATCCGATTAATCCCGATTAATCTCGATTAATCCCTAGTCGGTACCTCACCGACCGACTAGCGCTTTCTACAACACTGTTTTTTTTTCAAAATTTTAGTTAGTGCACATGACCTTGCCACTAACTTAGTTAATAACTAACAACGGGTCAGAGGTAATTTGGTATTTTCACTTCTAAAGATCCATTCTTGTAATTTTTTAAAGTTTAGTTTTGTTTAATTAATTTATGAATATATCATTTAATATCATTAACTTAATATAAATATATCATTTAAATATAAGTGGTCCCACTTTGATTATATGTACCCCGCCACTACTTCTTATTCAATACATTAGATCTCAACCATCGATTCTTCTTCTTCGATGTATCGGACTAGACGACCAACGATTCTAGCATGACATCAACCACCGTCATTCCATCTCTCATCATTCTGGCAGAACCAAAAAGGTCTTAACCATAGGGGATTCAAAAAAAAGCTGCAGTCTAGGGTTTTGAAGCCTTTACACCTCTGCAGGAGTGCATAGAAGTTTGAGTTTCGTTGTTCCTCGCGGATTTGAGTGTGCCCAAACCCCTAAACTGTTGTCAGCGCCTTGATGTTCTCTTTTAGAGGAGGATGTCAAATCTGAATATTTAAGGATATCAGATCTGAGTATTTGGTGTTCTCTTTTAAGTGTGCCCAAACCACTAACTGAAACAATGGGTGCAACCAGATATGAATATTTGGGACTTTTGCGTGTTTCAGGTTCGTTGTGGTGCGATTAAAGGTTATATGGAAGCTTGATTCAAAACGACTCACTTTGGAGGCGCCGTTTTAGAGTTTGCAGGTGGTCGTCGATGATAATTGGTGGTGTAGATTAGGGATTGCAGGTGGCGTTTGGGCTGTGACGAGGTGGCGGATGTAAGGCTGGTGGTGTTGGGAGGTGGCGACGACAGTAGAGGTGGTAAGGCTGCTGGAGGCGGTGGAGAGTGGTGGGGTTAGGGTTTGGTTTGGTTATATACTTATATGTAAGAAAGATTGAAGAAGAAGAAGAAAGTATTTTCAATTTCTACGCCTCCTAGTTTTAAAGTTAACAAAATAGCCTTAAAAATTACATAAATGGACATTTATAGGTGAAAAAGACTAAAATACCCCTGGCCTTCAGTTAGTTTTTAACCCAGTTAGTAACAAAGGTCATACGCAATAATTAAACATTTGAAAAAAGATGGTCCGCTGTAATTATTGAAGTTAAAGGTGGTATACTGAAACTTAGTAAAAAAGTAAATGTCATTTATTGTAATTTAGTCAAAAAGTTATAAGGTGAAGCAAAAAGCCAGCCAAGGTGACTTCTTAAAATGGCATTTGTAATTTTACATCTAACAAACACCCCTTTAGATTTACAAAATTAGACAATTACAATGTTGGGTCTTAAGTGTTTTGTCTTAAAAACAGTCAAATTTTATAGCAAAATATTTTCATGAATGACAATTTGTGGTTGATGACGAGGCAAAGCTATCGTCGATGAAGCGATGGGCATATTGCATACAACAATGATGATGAGAGCAGAAGGCGAATGACTAAAGGTGAGAGCATGATATGATGAGACGATATGTAGATTGCTCATGTCAAAGACTTTCATTTAGTGGCTTAGAGTTATACTTTTAGGTTTAGTATTAATTTTCTATTGTGTTTAAGGTTGTCCTCGTCGATTGAAACTCGCTCGAAAAATGCCCAGAATATGATCGTTCGATTTTAGGCTGGGTTTTAAACGAGCTTGGTTGTAAACGAGCCGATCGGTTTGGTTCAGTTTGAAAACAAACCGAATACAATCATAGATACACTCAGTTCATTTTGGCTCATGATCAACCCTAATTCTAACCACATTGAATATAGCAATAAACTAAAAACAAATTAGTCTTGAATATAATCACCAAAATACAAACGAAACCACCAAGAGGAACAACATGCATATCCACCAAAACAACAATAAAACGTCAAAACCAACACCTGAACAATGCCTAAAAACCAAAACAAAACACACGATCCTCAAAATAGATCAAGACCGTCAGTGGCGGATCTTGACTTAAAACTCATCATGGGCCGGAAGTCAATAGATCTAAAATTTCTTGAAAACCAGTCTAAGCCGAACCAATACATATTTAAATTATTTCTCGAAAACTTGAAATTTAAAACTAATGGACGATAAAGCCGCACGGGCCGAGGCCCGATCTGGGCTCTTCAATGGTGCGCCTCTGAAGACCGCCAAATGTCTTATTTCTCGATTTGATCCATTTGCTTTAGGGTTTGTTTGGTAGGCGAGAATGGAATAAGAAGAGGGACGAAATTGATGAGGGAATGGAATGGATGAAGGAATGTAATGGATAATCGGCATGTTTGGTTACCACATGGAATAGACCATTACCATTTCATTATACTATTTGATAGGTGGGAAAAGACCAACAATGACACATAATTTTCTTAACGATATTCAATAAAAAATTATTTAAAAATTATAATAAATTTAACTGTGAAAAAGTTAACTAATAAAGTTAAAAATTATCCAACGGTGGCAGGCGATGTCAGTGGCGACACCAGTGGTGGGGCCGCGGTGGTGGTATGTGACAACCCATGTTTCCAGGTTAAGCCCGTTACTTTATTTCCGTTATCTTACTTAGGTATCACATGCATGGCACGTGTCTGTCCACACTTGAGTCCGATCGTACGCGTTGGTGACAAATAAATGATAAACAAATACAATTAATATTTAATTTAGAAATTCGATAATTACGCAATTCGAGTATACATATGTGAATAATTATGTGGCTTTATCTAACCTGCCTGTATGTTGTGTGAATTACGTGATACGTGTAATTACAGTGATAACCGAAATTGTTATAATTTTTCTGATAAACTTTGCGACGATATTTTTATAAATATTATAGGTTTAATTTAATTTAAAAAATTTCATTTAAAAAGAATTTTTATAAAAACCTTATTATAAGAATTTTATAAACTTTATATAGATAATAAACCCTAAAGATATATTTTTATAAAATTCAAACATTTAAACTAACCTAATCCCTAACCTATCTCTCTCTCTAAACTCACGCATATCCCTCCTTCTCCTCTATTTTTTGGCTGCAACCAACAACCCTCACCATCACCATCTCTGCCGCAACCCACCTTCTTTTCTCTCTTGTTACGGTAACCACCGTACTCCTCTATTTCCTCTCTTCTCTATTTCACGGTAGCAACAACCCACAATCCTCCCCTCTTTTTCTGGCTTACGGCAACCATCATCCATCTCTCTTTCTCACGCCAACAACCAAAGCAGCCCTACCCCATCTTCACGGGAGCAAACAACAACCAACATCACAATCTTTGCCGCCACTTCCGTGAACCACCAACTGCAGAACCGTAATCCACCCGATCACCACCTCTTTCAGCCGTTGGAAACAACCATCCCCACCATCGCAAACCATCATCTCCCTGTCCTCTGGTCACGGCAACAACAAGCGACCCGATCTTCACCATCACCACCTTTGCCGCCGCCCTACGCCACCTTCAACACCACCGTGAGCCACCACCCAGGCGATCACGTGTCCGGCCGAGAATCACCATCGCCAGCAGCCTCTCAGTTGAAGAACAACGTAACCAGATTTAATTGTTCGTTCTTTCTTTTGTGATTATTCTTCGCGTGATCCGAAAGCCCGAACATCCCCAACCGAGTCGACCTAAGTCATTACTTGCTTTGTGAGGTTTGGAAAGCCGGGATATGGGTTGGGTTAGGTTACTTGAACTATGATCATTTCTTTTCTTAATCATGATCCCATTTAAATCATTCTGCATGAAATAGGTTGTTTCTTCATTACTTGAGCCGAGATCTTGTTTGTTAAGGAGAGGTTTATAAATCTCAGTTTGGGTTATAGTATGTGACCTAATTGCTTGACTGTTGTATTGACCTTGTAAGCTAATGAGTTTTCATATTTATGTTGTTAAAAAAATCATACATGTAAATCGGTCGATGCATGGGTTTGGGCATAAAAATGGTGATAGTAGGGTTTAATAAAGTTGTTAATAACACGGTCATCGAATTCGGAATAACCTGAGATGTAGAAGTGGATGATTCTTAATTCGGGAATACTTTTGTATAAAGTTTGATAGTAGGTTGTATGTTTTGAAGTACTTATGTTACTCATGAATGAGATTTAGTGCTGATTAGGGAACATGTTTTGGCAGGGAGTTGTATAATTCATAGGCTTATTGAGCTTAATTGTCATGACATGCGATTAACTTAGGAATAGAGTGATGGAAATGTCAGTTGATACATGCAATCTTTGGAGAATGTGTTAGTGATGATAAATCATGATTAGGGTTGCTTACATTACATTGTTCACATGATATTTCCTAAACTATTGTATCCTTGTTACGTGTTTGAAATAGGTGTATGTGAGTGTTGTAACTAGTATGGCGAATTGGCATGAAAATACCGCTTGCGAGATTTGGATTGAATACGAGTAACTTATGTGTGATCTTGGTATATGTTATTTTGGTTGTATGACCTACTACTATCATGAGAATTGTAATTCCGACACATGCATGCTAATATGGAATACATGAAGTTTTGCTCCACATGATATCTAACTGCTAAATTGATCACCACGTGTCATCAATGCCTGTTTGAGTCTCACTATGTATATTATTTGGTCAACACTAGGGGTCCGTTAGAACCCTTAGACCTGGTTGGTTGGTTGCTTGGAGATTCGGGTATACACACACATTTATACTTACACACCTTGCATGAAATAGGGTAACGTGTGACCTACAAATACTTATTCATTATAGCTGTGGAATAGCTACATTCAGGTGAGTTCTCTGCCCCACTTTACTGTTTTAAATGTTTTCGGGGGAGAAAGTACATAACCTACACGACAAATGTTTTTGTATTACGAAACTAATAACTGTATGATTTCACAACTAAATGAGTCTTAACATGATTACTAAAGAACTAATTATACCTACCATCCCTACAAGTCGGATCGATTAATCTCACATGACGTGAGGGCGTTGGGAAGTTTTTGGATAGATCTATTTGGGTTTG
>JAOXOA010000019.1:370244-380994 GCA_028566315.1 Rudbeckia hirta
CCTTAAAGTATGTAGACGGAGGCCCGGAGCGCCGCAATGGAAAATATGAAACACTTGATACAACAGAATTAAGAGAGAATCGAAAGAGAGAGAGATTAGGTCAAAATCAGCTTACCCGATTATGGGCGCGCAACTTCTTTATTAACGGTTGTATGTTACAAGTATTCACTATTACAATATTGATCCTATCTTCTAAGTATTGACATTACTAGTCCCTGACTATTATATTTTTCAATTACAACGTATCAATACCCCTTCCTTAACAACTTTTTTGCCCTCAAAAAAGAAAATGTGGGAAACGAAGTTTGAATTCATCCTCAAACTCCCAACTGGCATCAGTAAGTGATAATCCTTCCCAATGAACAAGCACCTGTAAAGCCCCTTTATTGCCTCTGCGAACAAACCTTCTGTCAATTACTGCTCTTGGTTGTAAAGTAAACCGAGGGGCCATAGGAATAGGTGAGATAGTGTCAGGAATCGTGTGAGCTTTCTTTAACAGTGACACATGAAAAGTGTTGTGAATTTGAGCCTCAGAAGGAAGGTCTAGTTTATAGGCAACTGCACCAACCTTTTGGATAATCAGATAAGGACCAAAATATTTTGGCAATAACTTCCGATTGTGATGTTACTTTAAAGACTGCTGGGCAAAAGGCTGTAACTTGACATAGACCCAATCTCCAGGTTGAAATTCACGTTCAATTCTGTGGTGATCTGCCTTTTGCTTCATACGGTTACGATTAGTTTCCAAATGACCTTTCAATTTCCTGATCATGAGCTCTCTATCTCTGTGCATATCTTCAACAGTTTGCACCGCAGTATCACCTGGAATGTAAGGGACATGAATGGGTGGTTTGACACCATAGAGTGCTTCATATGAGGACATTCGGATGGTTGAATGGAAAGTGGTATTGTACCACCACTGAGCTAAGGGTAGCCACTTAAGCCATGATAAGGGAGCATCCATGCACATGCATCGGAGATACGATTCAAGACACCGGTTTAAGACTTCTGTTTGACCATCCGTTTGAGGATGGCAAGCAGTAGAAAAAGTCAACTGAATTCCTTGTAACTTCATAAAATCTTTCCAAAACTGACTTACAAACACAGGATCTCTGTCAGAAGTGATGGTTGATGGACATCCATGAAGCTTGAAGATGTTGTCCATGAAAACTTGTGCTACCGAGGCTGCAGTGTATGGGTGAGATAAAGGAATGAAGTGACCATATTTGGTAAGTCTATCAACAACTACCAACACAGTATCCTTGCCTTGGACTTTAGGAAGACCAGATATAAAATCCATGGTAATATCAGTAAAAATGGAAGTGGGAACTGGTAGTGGTTGAAGTAACCCAGGGTAACTGACTGTTTCATATTTAGACTGCAAGCAAACATGGCAAGATTTGATGAATTGATGGACTTGTTTAGATGCACCTCTCCAATAAAACATCTCTTTAAGCTTCTGTAAAGTTGGAACAAATCCAGAGTGACCACCCATGGGTGAAGCACGGCAAATTGTGATGATATCCTGTCTTAACTGCTTGTCTTGACCCACCATTATTTTCGCTTTTCTTTTAAGGACATTTCCATCCCAAGTCTCGTTAGGCACTGCAATCCCTTGTTTCAACTTATCCAACATTTCTCTTAGATTGTTATCAGTCAACCATGTCTTGAATTCTCTTCCACAAGAGAGGTTCAATTGAACTTAATTGCATTTCAAACAAAGCCATACCTTGCACTCGTGACAAAGCATCTGCCACTAAATTTTCCACTCCCTTTTTATATGAAATTTCATAGTCATACCCCAACATTTTTTAAAGCCATTTTTGTTGTAAAGGTGTCACAATCTTTTGATCTATCAAATGTCTAAGGCTTTGTTGATCTGTTTTGATTACAAAATGATTAGACATTAAGTAATGGTTCCACTGCTTCACTGCCATCGAATAGCCATTAGTTCTTTTTCATAAACAGATAAGCTTTGTTTCCTAGCTGATAAAGCTCTGCTAATATGAGCCAGAGGGTGACCATCTTGCATCAACACTGCCCCCAGCCCTTTTGCCGAAGCATCAGTTTCAATAACAAAGGTTTTTGTGAAATCAGGAAGACTTAAGACAGGTGGTTGGCTTAATGCAGTTTTCAAACTTGTAAAAGCTTCTTGTGCCTTCTCTGACCATTTAAAAGCATCCTTCCTTAACAAATCAGTCAAAGGCTTAGCTATGACTCCAAAACCCTTTATGAAGCGCCTGTAGTACCCAGCCAGGCCTAAAAACCCTCTGAGTTGTTTCACATTGGAAGGGCAGGGCCACTCTTGAATGGCTAATAGTTTTGCAGGATCAGTAGCAACACCATCAGCTGAATTGTATGCCCCAAATACTCCACAGAAGGACCCCAAAAGTACACTTAGATCTTTTAGGTGGTGTTTGTTTTTTTAGAGGAAAAATGTCTTCAGTCTGCGGACCACGTCTGCAAACGTCTGTATGAGAAGAGATGGACTAAATGTCTGCAGTCTGCGAGGAAAAGAGTGTTTGTTTATTTATCCTCTACAAAAGCACTGCTACAAAACCTTCACTTTGATGTTTAAACTCCCATCCCCCAAGATCCCTACCCAAATCGTCTTCTACCCAGATCGTCGTCTACCCAAAATCACTACCCAAATCGTCTTCTTGCACCTGCAAATTCGATTTCATCTCAATCTACCCAAAATCCCTACCCAAATCATCTTGTTCTACCCAAGATCCCTAATCGATTTGCAAATCGTCATCTTGTTGCACCTGCGAATCGTCACCTGCGAAAATCGTTCTCTGATCGTCATCTTGTTCTACCCTAGATCCCTAATCGACTTGCTTCATCGTCGACCTCCAAAATCGATCTCTGAAATCAACCCTTCAAACCTGCAAATCGTTCGTCATTCGATCTGCAACCCCGGGTTCACTCGACGGCGACGGGGGCGGGGAGAAAGGAGACAACGGCGACGGGAGTGGTTGACGGCGACTGGTGGGCGACGGCGGCAGGGGAGGAGCAGGCGGTGGTAAGTCGGTTGGGAGAAAGATTCTGGTGTTTTGTTTTTATGAGAAGAGGTGGGAAGAGATGAGAAGAGGATGGTCCATGTCTGCCCCAAGAAGAGGACGCGCAGAGGTTTTTTAACGAAAAGTCTTCCGGAAAACAAACACACTTCAGACCCAAACGTCTGCGCGTGGTCTGCGCGGCGCAGACATAAGAGGTCAGGAAGATCTTTTTAGAAAAAACAAACACCACCTTAAAAGTGGTTGTAGGGGTTTGATTTCCGTTTGATGAATAAAGTTTAACCGATCAAAAAATCCCATTCCGTAAGTGTTCATGAACAGTTCATGAACTCGTGAACACATTTTTCCTTAACAAACGAACACAAGCAAAGTTTTTTTCATGTTCGTTAGGTTCGTTTAGAGCCCTAGGTTCAATGGGTGCTCCTGTCCTTTATTTAGAGGGAGGGTTCAAATCTTACAGTGGACAGGTTAGGTGGATTTAGAGGTAAAATATTTAGCTGTTAAAAAGGTGAATGTAAGTCAAATAAATATTTTAAATACTGGTTCAAACCGACAAGTAATACTGGTTTAACCGATTACCGATTATGTATCTTACAGAATATACCCTGATTTAACCAGTAGGCCGGTTTAAAAAACGAACTGTCGGTTTTTCAGATTCAACCAATTTATATTGGTGAACCACTTTACCTTATTGGTTTAGTTCATGTTTTAAGGTGGTTATAACCATGATACATTGCTTTCGACCCAGTTTACCTTTATACTGGTTTTATTATACATCTGACTGATGATAAGCATCAACTATTATTTCAGTTAGTAAATGGGGATTAAAGTCTTATGTTGTTCACTAGAATGCAACTTACTAACTTAGGTATACAAGAGTTTATAGTAAGACTCAAATTTAATTCTTGAATTTTGATGTTCGACTAAACTGGAAAAGTCGATTGATCACTCAAATGCATTACAATTTAAGAGTTTAGTAAGACAATACAAGAGTTATACAAAACTCCTTTTTTATAACATTATAAATCTTTGTAGCCTTTTATTAATATTTTTTTTTACATATTTCTTATTACTAAGTTTCTTAATTACATATTTCTTCTTAAACCATATAAATTATATATTTCTCCTTCCTAAACTATATAAATTACATATTTCTCAATTTCATAAAAGGATAAGGAAATTGGCTTAAAATAAACCTAACTTTTTGGCAATAGACAATAATAATTTCATCTTTGTTACTGTCCTCTAATATACCAATTTTTTTATTGGCCTAGAATGCATCCCTGTCATTTAAACCTAACCCTGTTAAGTATTGCCTACGTGGCATGTCTAGTCATCACCCCATTTATCCAGTCATTCAATCCTTCAACCAACAAAGTAACGACAATTCAATCCTTCAACCAACAAAGTTTGCTGATTAGATTAAATAGGGTGATGACTAGACATGACACGTAGGCAATACTTAACAGAGTTAGGTTTAAATTAACGGAGGTACAATCCAGGCCAATATTTTTTTTGATATATTAGAGGCCAATAACAAAGATGAGATTATTATTGTTCAATGCCAAAAGTTTGGTTTATTCTAGGCCAATTTTCCTTTCTTAAATATTGCTACAACCGTTTTGGTCAAAAATTTAGTTGATTAACTTTACTTCTATAGTAGCCAAGTGAAGTAGTGTGTTTAACAAAGATATGAATGAATAGAAAATAAAATGATGAACACTGAGGTATGTTTACTATAGAAAAAACCCTTGATCCTTGTGAACCATCTTGAGAACTTGATTCACAAGCAACCCGGGCATAAAAAACCCCAGGCGGTGACAAATCGTTCATCACCAAGTTTTATTAAAAAATGAAAAAAAAAATTGTTTACAACTCGAGAGCTCGATCAACCATGTGTTACAATGTAATCAGAGTGTGGCTTGATCAACCGCGTGTTACAATGTAATAAAATTGTAAGTGTGATAGCTTAGAGTGAACTGCCTGTCCGTTTGATCAACCTCATTTTATAACTATAAGTCCGATATTCTCGCCAGGTATCCCCACTCTTTATTATGACCGTTGTGGACTGACAACGTCCATCTTCACAACATCTTATCCGATAATTCAGCTTTGACTTGGTCTTCCATTCTTTACCTACATGGAAAATAAATAGAAGACATAGAACAATTGTTAGTTCGATATAAATAGCTGAGGATCCTTAACCCTGAGAAAGACCGTTATTAATTCACTAGGATTGAGTATCCTAGATATAGTTTCAAGGATACCGAATCAAGAATATAAAATCCTCCCCTAACAATTGACCCCAAATTGTTGGTTATGGATATGATTCATAGTTGTCAATTTAAAATTCAAAATTTTTAACTGTTGTGAGAGAGTAAAGAGAGAGGCGATTTGATAAGACGTCGTGCAACTTCTCACGTCTAAGCAATCATGGAAACATATTGATGATTCCCTCTAGGGTTTTCTCCATCTTCCCTAACCGTTCCGGAGCTTCATTCTAAGGTAAAGTTTCATTCTTTCCCGCTTCTTCGCCATACTCTGTTTAAATCAAATGGGAAAGAAAACTACTCTCTCGTCCCTACTTGTCGATGTCCATGAATATGATAATGGGGACAAGTTGATTTCTCAAGAGCTGTTGATGAACCCCGGCGACGAAATCTGTAAATTTACCGATTCTGAAATCGGCTTCATTCGTTCCTCTTTTCCCGCAAATACCCTGTTTAGGCCTTTTGATTCTTCCACAAAATCCGACTCCCGTGCTTCGACATGGGTCTGTTTTCAGGTGATATTGTTTCTCCTAGGCTTCACTTATCTATTCCCTCCATTCACCACTGAGTTTTTCTCGGCCACTCGCCTGTGCTATCACCAAGTGATGCCGATGGTGTGGAGAGTTCTGTTTACTATTGAGGAGTTGATCCGAGATCATTATCTCGAATTTAGTGTAGCCGATTTGAGTAAGTTGTATCATGTGAGAAGTCATGGGTCGTTTTGATATTTGCTGAAAAACAAACCCAAACATCCGTATACTCTTCATAAGGTCACCCAAAACGGTTCCTCTTGGAAGCATTGTTCTTTTTTGTTAGACAAAGTTGCTTACTTGGTGGTGAATCCTTGCTTGTGCATTGGGTGATTGAGGGTAGGATCCTTAGCGTAGGACTTTGTTATACATTGCAGTTTGAGGATACTTATTTGCTTTTTATGTTTTCAAGTGTTGATCTTGTGAAGGTTTTGCCGCCGACTGCCGATACGCCTTGAAAGGTTGCTGATTTTTTCAAGCTTGACCCTATAGATCGGACTTTCTGTCATAAGCTACCGATCCCGTAGAGCCATCCGAAGAGTAGTTTTCAAACTCAGTAATGTCAAGTAAGTATTCTTACCTTACTGTTCCTGCATGCTTGAAATCTTGTCATAATATACTATATATTTTGTTTTAGGCAGAAAGAGATCTGGATCCTTGTTCACCTTGGATGACATCGATAGCCGAGCTTGTAAGGATCCAAACCTGCTGACCTTCCGGAGCCCGAGCCCTGCATGGTGAGTACTAGGGCCAAATCCTCAGCCTCCTGCAAGAAGAAGACCATTAAGCCCTCCGAGACATCCATGTTCATGGAGCTAGACCCCTTTTAGGTGGAGAAAAAGCTCCATGAGGTTGTTGTCCTGGTAAGCTTACATGTACCTTTAAGGATCCTCAATTTTGGGTTAGCATTTTGGATCCCCACCTGTTGTATTATATATGCAGTACATTGAGCGAGTGAAGGCTCATAATATAGGTGGGATGGAGGAGGCTGAAAGGGAGCTGGGCGAGGCCAGGAAATCCGTTGCTACTAAGAACAAAGCTCTGACAGACAAAATCAAATCGCTAGAATTCAAGCAACACACGGAAATAAAAGACTATCTGGAACAGATGATAGAATCAGCTACCGTCACTATGTTCCAGGCCAGGATCAAAATGGCGAAAGAGGCAAGTGATCCTCCTTTCAACATATCCTCCTGGGACGTGGAAGGATAGGAAAAGTTGGTCGCTGAGATGATAGGTGAGGCTGAGGAAGGCGATAAGGATCCTGGCAGCAGTGGCATGGTGAAGAAAGGGGCAGAAGGAGAGGCGGCTTGAAAAAGGTTTATATGTTATGTTTAAATCAATGCGGTTCGGTATGATGCGGTTCGGACCATTCGGTTCAGTTCGACTTGTCACAAGGGTATTACAATACTCGGTAGACAATGTAAATTACGGTAGACAATGTAAATTACAATGACCTTGACTAAATAATCACTAGACTAAACTCCAGGGATTGTCAGTCTTCAAGTAGTTTCCAGGCAATCTCCAAGCGTTTAAATAAATCTCCAAGCTGTAAACTTTAAAATAAAATCTCCAAGCAATTGTCACACTGACTTGCACCAACACTAGATATCACAAATACTTATGACTGAAGGGCTGATAACGTAGGTCACATAGCCTCCAGTCGATAAGCTATAAGCTTTTAGGCCACGTAACCTCCAGTTGACAAGCTAGAAGCTACAAACCGGAAGCTAGAAGCTCCCGGCGCTACAGTAGTGCTACTGAAAAAGTAGACCCGTGCATGAAAGTTAACAAAGCATGCAAGTCTTGAAAATATAAAAGAACAACCAAAAAGCAAAGACTAACCTTTACATCAAAATGGTAACACCTTGTCTGCTACTTAAAATTGAGGTGTTGCAAGCTACCAGAAGGAGAAGGTGTCAGCATGAAGGTCAAGCCCTTAGGCTGAGAGCTTCACCTATATAAGGGACTCTTGGGCAAATGAGAGAACAAGTTTTACACATTCACTCTCACCCTCATGCGGTTGTTCCTTTATACCCTTTACACTTACCTGTGTATTGCACTCCACTCTAAAACACCAACACAACCCTTTCCCCCATTACCTTTTAAGCTTAGCTCATCGTACCTTGTTAACCCCTTTAACCACCATACTCTTGTTGTAGCAACATCTATAATTACCAAACTATTAATCAAAGAAACCATGTGCCAAACTAGATGAAACCGAACTTCCGTTGTTCACGATAGTTCTATATATGCCTACTTTGCACATGTGATGTTGATGACTATATTTGAAACACGCTAATCTCTTTTTTTTGTAAATGAAAGATTAATGGGTTAAATGTATATAGAAATGTCGATTGGCTTTACTGTTAGTTTGGGCAATTTCATATATATCATTGCAAAACTTAAAATTTTATGTATACTCAAAATTTTGTTTGATACCATTATACAATATACATGAAAAACTTATAGCTTTTGAGGTATATATGATATCTTACAAGTTTACAAGGGTTTATATGAATTATGCCATTAAACTAAATACTAGTTTTTTTCGGGTATCAATCTATCATACAATCATTCAAGTTTAAACAACTATTTCATTTACAAACGTATATCTTATTATTTCTATATTGAAAATCAAGCAAAACCAAATCGACAAAAGTTCAAACAACAGTACAATGATGAATTGGCCGACCCTCTACATGGCCGATCATAGTGTAATTTGATCGTATCATGAACACATGGGACAATACATCAACCCGTTTTCATTACATTCAGGACATCTTTCTTTTTCTTTCTTACCATCCACCGCAATCTTACAACTCCCACCACATTCCAAACACGGCACGAACCTCGCACCACCACACCCTTCACACGCTTGTCTCCCGACCTCTTTTTCAATCCCAACCCGACTCAGTATCCTCCTGAGTCGACCTGTCTCGTTTAGCCCCACAATCTCATCCACTCCCCCTATATACCTACCCTTCACAAACATCCTCGGCACGGTTACCGAGTCACCAAGCAACTCTTTCAATTGAGTTCGAAACTCACCGTGTAACGATATATCTCGTTCTTCATACAAAAACCCATGGAGCTCCATAATAGACCTAACCCGGTTACAATCTTCATACGTCCTTCGGATCCCACCCAAGGACGTAGAGTAGATAACCACTTTATCCGACCCACCCGGTGGGCAGATTTCCGGGTAATCCTCTAATGGATTCCGCTTCATAAAAAGCGGCGGTAACCCTTGTTTTTCTCTCTCTTCCATATCTCGTAACAAAAACGGGTTTTCTTTTAATGATTTGTATCCCTCTATAACCGGAGGCGGTATAGACCTAGTCTCTGAACCGGGTTTGCTACCCGGTTCAGTCTGTTTCAACCGGAACTTGCTCAACTCGTTATACGACTCGGTTTTCTTCAACCCGGGAGCCGGCTTATTCGCCGGCTTTGTATTGTTTTCGAGTTCTTCAAGCGTGTGGAACGAGAAGCTTTTTCGTTTCACCTTCTTCGCCGTCGCCGGCGCCGGCGGAGTTTCAAACTGTATTCCGGCGGGAGGTGGACGAGGTGTCGGAGAGTTTAACGTTGGTTTTAACTCTTCTAACTCCTTGCTGACTTCATCCCACGACCGTGGAGCATCCTTATCGTTATCGAGTTTTTCGAGTATCGGAGCCGGCAAATGGGTGGGGGGGTTTTCTTTCTCCGGCGGTGGCTTCTCGTCTTCTGGTTCTTGATCCACTGCGACGACCCATGGCTCTTTGACGGAGTTGATGTCGAAGACGGCGAAGCTGGTGGCGGCGGGACGGTAGACATCGATGGTTCCGGGTTCGACGTGTTTGGATGAGACGCAACCCATGATTGAATCGAGGGTTTGAGGGGTTGGGAATTGAGAGGATATAGGTGAAAGGAAGAGGTTAATTTGTGGCTAAGATGAATTAGGGTTTATCCTTTGGGTTTTGTGGTGAGGATGACTGGTAATTTGTGGCGTGTGAGTTTCGATCTAAAAGTGTGATGTGTTTGTTCCGGTCCCAAAATTCGGACCCTTTTGATTGTGGATTGTATTGTGACACCGTGTTCTTTCTTTGTATGCCTTGAATTTTGTTTAGTTTTTTTCACACGGATGGTGTGGAGTAGCAGTAAGCATGTTAGTTGTTGCGGGTGTACCTTGCTACAATGCCTCGGTCATCATGGGTGGTAAGAGTCTGGCTCCTCGAAGCAGCTCGGGTGTTATGTGAAAAGGTGTTTCTTGTGGGCCTCACCAACCAATGGGAAAAAATTTGAACACTGCTTAAAGGAAATCAGTGGGGTAGTTTAGTGTAGTTGAATGTTTGTAGTTCGGGATAGTTAGTGTAGCAATGGAGAAATAAGATGTGTATGTTTCTTATTGGTTTTGAATATGGGTAGTTGTGTGGGTATATGGTGTTCCACATCGTCCACCCTTACATAATCTTTAAGAGATAAGTTCATATTGTTTCTTTGTAAATTGTAATTTAACATCCCGGATATTACTTTCTAAGTTGTTTTTAGGGTTCTAGTTTCCTACTTTTCGTTTCTTTTAAACGTAACGTAAAATATAAACAAACTCAAATTATATTTGATAAGAAAGAGGGAGTAAAACAAAAACTCTTGTAAGAAAAATTCTTCCTATCGGACTACCAACTTTCATATGTTTTTTTAGCAAGAAAAATTCTTGCTAAAATCATGAACTTGATATCCAAACAACAAAACTCTTCTCATTTGGACTCCAAGAAACAACATGATCAGTTAAAGGTACAATTTCATATGTTTTTTTTTTTTTGGAATGGTGATAATTTTTTGAGTAAACTTCAAAAATAGTCTCTGTGGTTTGCTCAGAATAACACTTTTGGTCCAATAGTTTAAAAATTGCATTTTTGGTCCCTGACGTTTGCAAAACGTTGCCACTTTGGTC